>BQNB010016655.1:0-19356 GCA_026074375.1 Tanacetum coccineum | reverse complement strand
GGATCCACGTGGCAACCTAACCCGTTGACCTGACCGTTGACCTGACCGTTGAGTGGCGGTCAACCATCGTTGATTGGTGGTTGACCGGTGGTCCGATGGATGTCTGGTGGTGGTCCGACGATGGTTCACGGTGGTCCGCCATCGTTGACTGTCGTTGGCCACCGTTGACCACCACCGTTGATCGATGGCTCCGACGGTGGCTCCGGTGATGGTGCCGAAACAATTATCATGCCACGTGGCACCACTCAGGTGGTGATACGTGTCCCTCTAATGATTGGAATATTAGACTGCAGGTACGAGGTACTGTTCATACGAGGTTACAGGTTTGGAAGTAGGTACGAGGATAAATAATTGGCTTGGGATCCAAGCCAATCATTGGTTTGGAAGAAGATGCTTTCAGAGGCAAACGTGGCACTCACCGATTGGCTCAAAAAGGAATAAACAGCCTGGCAGCAGCTGCACTCTTAGGAACGGATCCCGGAGCAGTAATAGCCAATGATTGGCATTTAAATATGGTAGTTGGTAGGCAAAAAGTCAAAAATACCCCTCAGTTGGGCTGGGCTATTTATACTTCCAGCATATGCAGAAAAAAGGATGTGAGATGTAGGAATTATTTTCACATAGTAGTAGGTTTAGATTAGGAGTAGGAGTAGTATAGTTTTAGCTTATTTAGTTTGCTTATTTTAAAAGATTTTTAGCTTATTCTAAACTTATTGTAATGGTTTATTATAGTTTAATGAAGATGCTTTTTGGTAAAGGTTGGTGTTATTTTTAGCTTATTTCTTATGCTTATTTTCTCATCTCTTCTCTCCTTTCTTTTTAGCTTATTTTCTAAATAAGCTCTTGCTTAGATATTTTTTTGGATCCGATCTCTTAAGCTTATATTCTAATAAGATACTTCCATAGCTAATTTAGACTAGCTTATTTTATATTGTTTTCAATTTAGAGCTTTTCGAGTAAGCTTATTTTAGCTTATTTTTGATTGCTTATTTTTCTAGCTTATTGCTTTTAGATCTAATCCTTAATCATACCCGATTCGAGTTCACTTGATTGAACACCTTAGTTTTGGGTGGATTAGATCTAAAAATAATAAATCTTGTCTTTTTAGCTTATTTCTTGTTTAAAGTTTGTTGCTTTTTGTTAGCTTATTAGCTTATTTCTTAGTTCTAGTCCTTAAACATACCTAATCCGCGTTCACTTGATTGAACACCTTAGTTTCGGGTAGACTTAGATCTATAGTTTTCATTTTTATTAGCTTTTTGTCTATAGATTAATTAGTAACTTATTATTATCTTGTTCATCTTAACTTTGATTGTTTTAATGTTGATGAAATCGATCCAACACTTAGGCGAGGAGCTTATGGGTCTTATAGGCTTATTTTACTACTAAAGTTTCAAGCTTTTTAAGGTTTTACTTAGCTAATTAGTGAATAAAGCTCAAAACTTTACTAGCTAATTAGTTATATAAAAAATAATAAAGTTTTAATCTTTAGTGTTCAATTAAGTTTATATGATCGGGTGGTTTAAATCATCTTCATTTTCTTCAATCGGGTTTTTCTTTCTTTTCCTTTTGTTTCATTAGTAGTTGTAGTTTATTACTTAGTTTAAAAATGTTTATGCTTGTTAATTTGATTATTATTGCTAGTTTAATTAGTATGATTAGTGAGTAGTTTATTTATGCTTGTTAAGTGATTGTGATTAGTGAAATAAGTGTGGATTTAAAAAGGGATTTTTGATTAATAGTTTTTGGATTATTTAGATTTCTTATTTGATTATTTCGAAGGGCAAAATCCGAAGAAATAATCAAACATCAAATCTAGTAATTAATACCTTTATAGGAAATTGTTTTCAATAAAAACCAACGTTGTGAGAAAATAATCTTTTTACGGATAGTAATTCGTCATTAAAAACTTTAATTCACACTTAAGGATCTTTTCATGTCACTTAGCAAGCATATTCGTCTTTTATATCTTTTTGATAATTTAGCTTAATCGATTATATTTGTTTATGTTAGTTTAGATATGATATTTAATGAGTAGTTTTATTATGCTTGTTAAGTGAGTAGTGTTTTGGTTTTTCGAATGGGCAAAAGCCGTGTTGATCCGAACTTAAGATCGATTCCTTGGCTTGTAAAGGTTAAGTTCTTTTGGATTGAACCAAAACAACTATGGTAGAAACTTTGTGAATACTAAAGAGTATGCGGAATCTACTCTTTAATACTTAAAAGAATATTAATGAAATAGTAAACTGTATAAACAATGTATGAACAATGATATTACTGAAAAGCTCTAATATTATTATTATCAATAATACGAGTACTCTGTGTAGTACTAGGGTTTACAACCTTGAAGCTATATATAAAAAACGTATGAATGTGTGTTAATAACCATAACCTATGATCTCCTTTTATACACCAAGGAGTCCTTTAAAAGATAACTACAAATCTTCTATAATTCTAATAGATAACTACAAATCTTCTAACTTAATAAGATATGCATATCTTTTACAAAAATATCTCATACTTATCCCGTAAGTAATATTGATAAACAATCTCCATCTTAATCCTTTCTCTTGTCTTTATCCTTCTGACAGTAGAAACTCTTCTAACAGTTGTAATCTTTCAGCAGTTGTAAGCAGCAGCATTAACTTTTATACCAGCAACACTAACTTAGCAGTATTAACTCCAAGATCATCATGAAGTCTTTTGATCCCAACAATCATCCCCTAAACTTGATGTTCATCTTTTGAATCTTCAAGTTTCTCGATTAAAAGCTTTATCTTCACTAGGAGGATGCATTCAAACATTTCCAGGATTCTTGACCTGTTTTGTCATGAGCTTAAGAAGTTGATAGCACATTTCATTCCAATGGTCAGCTTGAAGCTTCTTGTTGAGCATTGTTGTGATTGTTTCAGGTGTAAGTGGATACTTTTTCTCTACCAACATAAAGATATGCAGATTCTAAAATCTTACAAAATGTACTTCACTTAAAGAAAATAGCTTCCAAACTATCACTTTGTGTCCTTGTAGATTTCTCCATACATCACTTTCTATATCAGGTTCAAACATCACTTTTAGATCACCCCATAACACTCTTTCATATGCCTCCTCTGGCCTTGTATTCCCATGTTTAGCTTTAACCAACTTCCAGAGTGTTTCTAGGTCTTCTCTGTTAATGTTTTGAAGCATCTTAATCATTGATGAGCACTTCCTTAAACTTCCATCTGCTCTTATGAGTTGAAAGTATCCCATCTTTCCTTCTTTGATGATTTTCCAGTCAATAATTATTGGATGCTTAGTGGCTAATGGTATAGCATCAACTGCTATTTCTTCTTCATCAACAACAATCTCCATATGCTTTTTCATCTCAGCTTCTTCTTGATCATCATCTATCTTTTGCTTCTTAATTCTTTCTTGTTCTAGCTATGTGCCTGCTCTTTTAGAACTGCTTTCTTCTGCTCTTGTTACACTGCCTTCATCTTTCTCTTTACCTCCTTTCATCACTTCAGAATCCATAGATACAAATGAGTTTATCCAACCCATGGTCTTGTCAAAGGCCTTTTGAACTTCATCAAAACTTTTGTTCTTCAACTTACTATGAGTGAATCCAGCCATGTTCTTCAGATAGGTTTACATTTGATTTCTCCTTTGAGCTTTGGTTGCTGGTTTTCTTCTCTGCTCTAAGTCTTGCAAAATGCATCTTTCTTTTATCCATGAGTTCTACAAACAGCTTTGACTTTTCTTTAACAATCAACTCTTTCTGATCTTGTGCCTATAATCTTGCAGCTAGCTCATAATCTGCATCTATCATAGCTTGAACATTATCCTATTCAACAATGTTTGTATCTTCTTCTCTTTGTTTTGCAAGCTTTTCTTCTTCTTCCAAGTCAGCATTTATCTGAGCTTGAAGTTTTTGAGCAATTTCTTCATCAATCAAAATTTATCTTTCTTTTTTAAAGGGTTCTCAGGTTCTATTATCTTTGCCTTGCCCTTGTCTTTAGCATGTGGAAGTTGTGATGTTTATGAAGATGATGTTGTTGTTCTAAATTCACTTGGCTATTTGATCTCTATTAAGGTTTGAGCCAGATTCAACTCATCAACAATTGTTGTTGTAGCACTGAGAGTGGTAACTTTAGCAGTACTAACTGCGTTTTCAACCTTAACTTCTTGCTCATCAAAAACTCCTGTATCAAACATTAAATTATCATCATTCCTCCCCTGAGCCTCATCAACCAAAGTAACCTTTCAAGCTGTTTAAACTTTTTCTCAGCCTCAGGAATACCATCAGTTCACATTCAGTTTTTTTTTTTTTTTTGTATTTCATCCTCCTCTTTCAATTTTCCTTCTTTCCGTTGTCTTTTGATCAATTTTGGAAGAGGCTTTAATGTTAGAAGTGATCTCTTGTAGAGGTAGCTTAGGTCTGTCAACTTCTCATCAATATCCTTCAACTCTATACCTTCTCCTTTCCTAGAAACTGCCTTGGCTTGACCTTCATGTTTGGAGAAAACCTTAGCTATATGATCATCATCTCCAAAAGATTGTAGAAGTTGGAGTGTGAGGTAGGCTTTTGAGTAGTAATTTCTTCTTCAGTACCTTTCTTATGCCCATCAGTACTTTCAACTTGCTCTTCAGTACCTTTCTTATGCTCTTCAGTACCTTCAAAGTTCTCTATAGTACTTTCAATGTGTTCTTCAGTACCTTCATTTTGTTCATCAGTACCTTCATTTGGCTCTTCAGTACCTTCATTTTGCCTGTCAGTACTAACTTTCTCCATATCAGTACTAACTCCCTCCTTGTCAGTACTAAGTACATCTTCAGTACTAAGTATGTTCTCATCAATCTCCTTGTCTTCATCCACCATTTCTTTTGTCCTCCCTTCATTCTGAGCATTCTCTGTTTCCATATGATCAACTGTATCTTCAGGAACTTCATCAAACAGAGGATCTCTTTGAACTGATGATTCACCTTTAGCAAACTTCCTCCCTTGTTTGGATACAGACTCTTTGTGCACCCTATGTTTCTTTGAGAAGCTCTTGCTTGGGAATCTTTGCTTCAATGAGACACTTTTCAGCCATGCTCTATGATGTTTGATAACAGGTTTAGCTTGCTTCTTGAGCTTTGTGATCTGAGCCTTCAAGTGTTGTATTTCCTTGGCTTGATCTGAAACCTGTGCACATAAAGAGAGACAAAGATCATATACACTTTGGAGAGTCATATCACCCTCATTCCCTGAAAGGGATTTATCACTGGATGAATGACCTCCAAGATTCCCACCAGAAGTTTCTGGGATAGAATCAGGAATAGAAGTAGTGGGTGAAGGTCTTGGGGATTGATCAGTCTGTTGCTCAAAAGGTACCTCACTAGTTTGAGCAGGAGATGAGTCAGTCTGTGGCTCATGAGGTACTTCACTTATGGGAGAGGAGAGGGTGTAGGTATCTTTCAGATGGTCTTTCTGAAGAAGCAACATCATCCCAGAGTTAGTTGTACCAACATAGTAGCAAACAAAGGGTTACTTTCCTGAGAAATGCCTTACCCTTCCTTTAACCATGAAGAACAGACCTTTATTAGTAAAGTTTTTACAGGAAAATGATCTAAAGGTACAGACACATTAGCTAGTTGTTTACCTAAAAAGATAGAAATAAAACGTGGGTACATTACAAACTTTTTCTTAGCATCTAAATGTCTAAGCATACCATCAAAGATTAATTTGGAAAAGTTGTACTTTTGATTAGTTGTTAAACAGATTACAGCAGTGGCAATGTTTGTAGGAATTTGATCCCAAGAGGTACTTTTGGAAATAAGACAATGATTAATTGTATGAAATAAAAACCTCCATTGGGGTGAAAACAAAGCTTTATTAAATGTTAACACTGTTAAATCCCCTCATACCCCATTTGCTGTATAGCATCAAATATTGCCTGATTAGGTAATGAGTCTATCTCATCAGCATCATCAAAAAGAAGGAACCACTTCTTTATTGATTCCACAGCAGATAAGACACAGACTTGCCAGCTACTTTGGCAGTAATGTGCCTAACATTGTTGATTGTTTTGGACTTAGGCAGGCGTCCAAAACTGTTCAACAAATGTAGTAGAATACAACAAGACTTACAGGGAGAGATATGGGGGGGAATTGGGGGGGGGGAAAAAAAAAACCCCTTTTTTAATTCGCTTAAGGAAAATCAATGATCTCGTGGAAAATTCAACATTCCCTTCAGCACTTCGCCAAATTATGCGACCATGTTATGCTTTCAGACATGAGATCTAGAACAAAGCCATTGTAACTTAAAGATAGATTCGCGTTAAGAGAAGATAAAATGGGCTGTAAGTGGCGAATGTGTTTAGAGAGAGAATGCGACGAACTGCGCAATTGAAATGGTTTTAAATAGGTTTTTAGGGAGACCTAATTTCAAGTATACCGTTTACAATTTACAACTTTGTACCCTTGCGGTAATATTTTTCTTCTACGTCTTTAAGAGCGGTACAAATTTGCCCAGCGGTACTAACTGTGCACTGGCTGTACTCAACTTTGTCCAACCAAGAATGAACAATGTAGGGTAATCAGAGTGCTTCAGTACCATCAGTAACCTCTTCTCAATGACCCCTCTAAACTCATTTTAAAACCTCTCTAGAAAAGCATACATCTATGGTTAACATTGTTTCGTTATACAAACTTTACAACACAGCATCTTACCAGTCCCGATTAACCAAAGCACACTTTGGATTTAACATCCCCAATAGTAACAACCAAGAACTGAAACCTGCTAACATCAAATGCCTTGGTGAGTAAATCAGCTACATTGTCATCAGTGTGGATTTTAAGCACCTGAATGAGTTTCTTTTCATAAACACTCTTGATGAATGGTACCTAAAATTTTTAAGCCACAAAGATTTGTTTTGCTTTGGTTTGGAAATGATATCTGGATTTCTTTTACAATGCAAATGGTGCTTTCATTATCAATGTAGATCTTTGTGTTCATGAAGTTGAACCCATAGTCTAACATTTGATTTTGAATCCACAAAACTTGCCCACAGCAGCTTGCAGCAGCAACATATTCTGCTTCTATAGTAGAAGTAGCCACAATGGTCTGCTTCTTGCATTGCCAAGAAATGAGTCTCCTGCCAAGAAATTGACAACCTCTTGTTGTGGATTTCCTGTCAAGATTTGCTCCAGCATAGTCACTATCTGAGTAGGATTCCAGGTCAAATGAAGACACTCTAGGATACCAAAGACCCAGTTTGGGTTTGCCCTTTAGGTACCTAAAAATTCTCTTAACAGCACTTAGATGGGAAGACTTTGGAGTGACATGAAACCTAGAACAAGCACAGACTGCAAACATAATATCAGGCCTAAAGCAGTCAAGTACATTAAAGAGCCAATCATGGACCTATAGAGATGGACATCCACATCACTGGCCTCCTCATCCTTGACTAAAGGCTTTTGAGTCTCAATTGGTGTACTAGCAATCTTAACATTTGCAAAGTCAAACTTCTTCAGGATTTCTGCAACATACTTAGCTGACTGAAATAAAGAGACCATCATGCTTTTGTTGAGACTTGTAACCAAGAAAGGAAAGCTGAGCTCTCCAACTCCCAATTGAACTCATCTGAATCCTACTCTTCATTAATAGCCTCAAACGTCATCGACACAAGAATTTCTTTGTAACCCAAAGATGATATCATCCACATAGACTTGAACTAGTATGATATCATGTTTGTCCTTCTTTAGGAAGAGAGTTTTATCAATGGTACCATCTTCTGTATCCATTCTTCAATAAGAAAGTAGATAAAGTAGCAACAAGCTCTAGGAGCTTGATGTAGCCCATAGAGAGCATTTACAACTTTGTATACTTTCTGAGGATATTTAGGATCTAGAAAACCTGGTGGTTGAGACACATAAACCTCTTCATCAATTTTCCCATAAAGGAAGGCACTTTTCACATCCATTTGATAGACTATAAAGCCCATATATGAGGCAAAGGCCAAAAAGATCCTTATGGCTTCAAGTCTTGCCACAGGAGCAAAAACCTCATCATAGTCTATCCCTTCCTCTTGCCTATGACCCTGAGCAACTAACCTTGCTTTATTTCTGACAACAACTCCTCTTTCATCCTTCTTGTTTCGATAAACCCACTTTGTACCGATAGCCTTCTTCCCATAAGGCAAATCTACTAAGACCCAAACCTTTTGTATCTCAAACTGCAACAATTCTTCTTGCATAGCATCAACCCAGCTTTCATCTTCAAGAGCTTCTGAAATCTTCTTGGGTTCATGTTGAGACAGGAAACAAGCAAATAAACAATGATGAAAGTCCTTATGGTTAGTTCTCTTTTGCTTTTGAACATAGCTAACAAAAGCATGAGCTCTAGAACTTGTATTTACTTTGCTTCTTGTTTGTACTGCTGAGTTTGGATCTCCTAGAATAAGTGCTCTAGGATGAGTGGAGTGAATCCTTGATGTGGGAATAGGACTAACATTCACAACAGTTTCTAAGTTTGTGAAGTCAGCCACTGCACCCTCATCATCAAAAGATGAAGTAGTGAAAATACCATCAGTGGAATTTTGATAGATATCCTCAAGTGGAGGTATTTCTGAATCATCTTCTTCAGAATGTGTTGGATCAGCAAGAGATAGTCCCTCATAAGGACTGGCAGTACTAACTGGTATGCTAGCAGTATTAAGTGGGTTAGTACTGCTAGCTTTGGCTGGTGTGCTAACAGTACTAAAAATGTTAGTACTGCTAGGCTTAGCAGCTCCTTCTTTTATAACCAAGGTCTCAAACTTCTTCCTGAGAGCTTCAGCTTCCTCATAAGCTTCCTTTTCTTGGTTCTTAAGTCTTTCAAGGTCATCCATAAAGACTTGTTCTTCCTCTCTTGGACCTGCTCTCTTATCATCTGTTGTTACTGCTGGAGTATTTGTTGAAGAATAAGAAGGCCATATTGGCAGTACAAAGCAGTCTTGAGTAGAGTCATCTTCTTTGTCAGAATCCCCCACATCAATAGTCTCTTCTGTACCTGCATTTTGGTTAGCAACAAAAAGACTGAATAATCCTATACCCAAAATGGCAAATGTGCTGGTATGGAAATGTATGTTGACAAAATCCAGGCAATAGTCCAAATATGTCAGTGAGTCAGAGTCATACTGATAGATTCAGCATGTCAAACGGAGCCGTGGACTAAAGAATACCATTGATGCAATCTATAAACCATCTGATGGCCGGGATAGCCCAATACGTATAATTATGAATGGACTGTGAGACCCAAATGGGACCCTAATCAATTACAACAGCCCATTTTTGTTCATTTGACAAAGACGGTGAAGACTTTGAATCGGCCAGATCCTAGCCCAGTTACACGCCCATCTCAGGCCATTGATACACACAAAAGCCCAACACAAAAACCCAAGCCCACCAAACGCCAAAATCCTTCTTTTATAAAATTTAGGGACTATAGTTATCATTTTTAAAGTTTTTTCTAAAAGAAAAATGGGTTTTAAAAATAAATGGGCTCAAGGACCCTAAAAACTGCCAAATGGCATTTTCTCTTTTTTAGTCTTATAAAGGCAGGGACCAGTTTTGCAATTTTCAAAACTTCTTTTTTTTTTTATTTCTCTTTAGTTATATACCACGAGGGACTTGTTTTGTTATTATTCAATATCCGTTTCTATTTCTCCAACTCCTGTTATAAAACTTGAGGGGACCATTTTGAAATTGTCCAAAAACTTTTTAATCTTTTAGTTATAAAAACGGAGGGACCAAATGTGTTATTTTCCAAACTCGGTTATAACTAAAAAAGGGTTTAAATAGTTAAATAAATAGAGATATGAATGATGAGGGTACTGTTTTGCATCCTTTTCCAAAGATTTCTTTTACAACTGCTAACCATAACGTACCTCAAACCCTTGGCGCCAAAACCTCTAACCCCCCTACTACCCACTGTTTTCTTGCAATACCACCTCTCTAGTACACCCAACAGCTACCTCACCAATTCCCAACTTACCCCTGCCCATATTAACCCTTTTCCCTGTTAATCAGAAACACTCAACCCCGAAGACCTTCTATGGTGAAGATGGTATTCAATGAAATGGAGGGCCTAGGATTGCTTGGAATGCTCTGTACACACACAGCATAACACACCCAACAAGTCAAAGAGAGACGTTTGGATTGTATAAAAAGAGAAATGACCTGGCCGATAGTCCATATTCAACTTTTACTGTATGTTTTTTTTCTTAGTACTAATTTAAATTCAGTCTTTCTTGTAACCATTTTATGTAATTCAGCTTTATACTTAAAATTGAGCAAATATTAATTATGTTTCAAGTTTACTTAAGCTTTGTTTTCAAGTATAAGTCAAATTTCATCAAATAAGCTTTAAATAAGCTCGTTTGAGCTTATTCCTTTTAATAAGCTCAATTTCAGTTTATTTTTGTTCTTAAGCCACTATTATATCAGTCTAATCATTAACATCCAGATGATGATCACTTAGGTTGATTAAAGCTCATTTTCGCAGCAATCAAAGAGCTCTTAATTGAAGCTCCAATTTCCAGATATTATGAGTTTAAGCTTGGTTTTAGAGGCAAGGTGCACATTAGGATCACTGAGTTCTACTCTTGGATAGATCTTAGTGTGACATGATTTTCATAAATAAGGCTTTATACTCTCTCAAATCCCAGTTAGCATTTACGTAGTTTTCTCATTTAGCTTATTTTCAGTTATATAATGGTCCCTTTTTACTTGTGAATATTCTTTGTTTGTTTAATTTTAGTTTGGGAGGGAGCCTTGTGGTAGTTGTGATTGTTCTAAGAGTTTTTAAATCTTAATATTCAGTTAGCTTTCATATTTACAATTCTCTGTCTTTGCTAGTGATATTATCTAGCTCGTATAGAGAGGAATACTAGATTTATTCCTACTTAATTAGCTAGGCATTTTTAAGTTTTAAAAAGCTTTCTTAGGTATTAGTTTACAGTGGTCTGAGTAGATATTTTATGTTTGAGCTAGTTTCAAGTTTTAAGAACATAGATTTATAGTCAGATTTTAGTATTCTTTGACAGTTTTATAAGGAGTGTTTTGGATTAGGTCCATATTTGAATCGCTTGAAAGTCAAATTCACTTTGAATCCAATAAATTTCTTTCCTATCAGTGATGTATGGATCTTATTTTTATGTTTTAAAAGATTTTTTAGCACACTTAGTTAGTAAGATTCTTATAGTTTAGAGCTTATAAGGTACTATGTGCCATGCTCATATGGGCATATTTCAGTCAATGGACTTCTAGGTTTTTTTAGGGTAATAAATGTATATTAGAGGCCAAGGTTGTCGTACGCACACTTTGGTTCATTGGAGTAAAGTGTTAAAACTCAAGAAAGTTTTAGGGCTGCATCTTTGTGCAATGCCAATTGCACTCCAGAGGTCAAATTTTTGCATCAGCAAAACCACCAACATACTCAGGGCATGATTTTGCCATTTTTCACTTTGAATATTCATAAATTTTTGAGAAAGTGGAGATGTTTTATAAAACCTTTTATCTAGGTGATTTTTGTAAACTAGGTCTTAGCTTATCTTCAAAATCTACAGCTTTTAAAGTTTGATAATAAGCTTTCCTAGGCTTATGTGAATAAAAGCTTAAAACAGTTTCTACTAGAAAAACTAGCACTACTTTTTCATGTTCAATTTTCTTTTATTTTTGTTTCAAAAATCGCTAGGTTAATATATAGTTTTAGAATCCTTTAATAACACATCTTAGGCATTATTAAGCAATTCATCTGTTTTTAAGTTTCATTACAAGAATATAACGCTGGGATAATAAGGCCTAAAATCCAAAACAGTCTCTAAACCCTCTACTTTCTGTGACAGGATACTTACAGCTTATTTTTAGCCTATTCTTTGGTCTAAGTTGTAAGTGCATTTATTAAAGATGTGATAGGATTAAGACTGTTAAGAACTTGTAGTTTAAGTTCTTTGTGATTCTCATTTTTTTTCAATAAGCAAAATAAAGCCACAATGCCTAGGGTTGTTTGTATTTTCGTTAAACTTTCAAGGTTATGCTGTTTCTATTTGTAGTTGTAAATTTTCCCCTACTTACCCGCCACCTGTTCTTTCCTTTATTTTACATTGCTTACCCTGTCTTTTAATTTAAATAAAAAAGTTTTAATATTTTTGTTTTTTAGTTTTATTACTTAGTGGTTTTAATTTTAATTAAGCAATTTGGGTTCACATGTAGTTATAAAATTAGGGCTTTTCATTCCTCATTAAATTTCTGCAACTCTTTCGTATCTTAATACACATTTTTCTTTAATTTTTCCAGTTAAATTTGTATTTTCTAGCATTTTAAATATAGATTTTAGTTATTACTTTTCTTAGAAAACTTTCATAATAAAATCCAAAATATTAATAAAAAAATACTTTTTCTTTTTTATAAAACTTTTCTTTTGTATTTTGTGTCTAGGAAAAATATAACATTTAGATATAGGCATTAAATTTTTCTTAAATCTCAGTTTAGACCCGTTTTATCCGGGGGCGTTTTTAACGTTTACTTTTCGTTTATGCATTCAAACGACCTACGTTTTAGTTTCTAGTCTTTCTTTCTATTTTTCAATTATCTAATTAGAATTTAATTTTAATTTTTAATTTAATTTAGCATTTATTTTTCTTAAATTTTAATATTTAGATTCTCCGATACCTAATTCTGTTCCCCGTATTTAATTTAGATTTAATTTTAGGATTTCCCTCATAAACTAATTTTGTTCCCGCTAGTTTTTAAGATCCATTTCCTATATGTGTTTCCCGTAGTATTCTATTAGGTTTTAATTTAATTTTAGTTGTATACTATATCCTGTGTTTTCCATTCATATTCATACTATTCATTCCATCATTCAATTTCTCTATCAAACACCAGGATTACTTTCATTGCATGCCTCGTTGGGACATACGACGACGGGAATATCCCCCACCTCTTCCGGGAGGAAAAACTTTTTTTCATTTATTCTTTTTATTTTAATCTCTTTGTGTTAGATTTTGAATCTTTCATGCCTTGCGTTTAAGGGGAATTTTGGTTGGACTTTGTCATTTGAGTTATTTTATATTATTTACTTTCACACGATCAATTTTTGGCGGCGTTTGGCCGGGGACGGCATTTGACGATTGTTTATCCGACTATTGATCTGAACTTGTCTTATTATTAATATATCATATTAAAAAAGCACAAAAATATTTTTTTTTCTTTTTGATTAGTAACCATATCATATAAAAATAAAAAAAAAAAACATTGTTCCTAAAAATTACAATTCACTAATTGGTAAAATTACCTGAAATATAATATTCTCAATGAGGTATGATCAATTATAGTTCCGGTTGAACTACTGAGTTCCCAATCGAACTAAGATTTTTAAATCTTGCTTATGTGATACTTACGATATACGGGCTACACTCATTTTGTTAAAAAAACTATAAAAGTGGGTATATAAGGGAGGGGTTGTTCCTTGGACTACGACCGAAGGAGAAATTAGCTTCGCGCTATTCCTATCTCCTCGCTCACCTAGTGCGTTTTTTCATTCTGAGACGCTACCGTAAGTAGATTGATTATCAGGTTTAGTTGTCTATCCGATTTTGTCCAATTGTGAAAATTTGATTGTTAATAAATTCGAATAAAACCAAAAATTATCTTCTTTTTCTTCGTAGCAGTTTAATTTTTCCTTATCCCTTTATCTATTTAATTCTTATGACATCATTCGATTGTCGCCTTTCTTAAAGCGATTTATTAAAGCATCGTTCGGCTTGTGGAATTTGCACTACTTCTAGCCTGTCTTGTTGTTACAAAAGAGAAACTCAAAAAACAAAGATTCTTGTTCCAATGACCGAAAGATTCGTCCTCAACTACACATTTTGATTGAAAGACATTTGTTTCGTTTGTGGAGACCTGTTGCTATGGTCTTAATTTGTCTAGAATGTGACCTGACACAGCAAAGATATTTGGAGAAGGCTTTTCAAAAGTTTCAAAATACGTTCAAGTCATCCATGTCAATTCAACGGTTTGTTTAATGCTCTCGAGAGCCCATTCCGTTGTTCAATACACATGACCCAGTGTCATTTCCTCACAAAAATCTCCACTAATTCGACCAAAAGTGTTGTTGCGACATGAGTGAGTGTGATTACAGTTATGATGGCATCTTTTGTCAAACAATGCAACTTGTAAGTCGTGTGGGAAAGGGTGGCTCATTGTAGTTATATTGTCCACCGAAAAAACTCTGATTCTATCTCTAATACGGTGCTCAACCCAAAAAAACCAGTAAATGGATCCTCACTCAGCTCGGAGAAACGTATGCAAATACCAAAATTTTTGGTCAATGCCAAAATTTGGTTTAAATGAATATGACGAGTTGTTTTTATTGTTGATTCGGAGTGAATACAAACAAATGTTCGATACTCCGTACTCATCTATTAACACTACGAGTATTCAAACACATTATCCAACAACCAACCGAATCATTCTTATGAGACATTTTGGACAATGTTCATTATGGTTACGATTGTTTCACCCCAAGTTCCGTTTATCCAATCGGAATCTGTCGTTCATTTCATGACTTTTAATTTCTCACTCTACTTAAAATCCTCAAAATCTCTCAACAATCACTTCTTTGTTGTAACTCTTGTTGAGAAGGTCCCTCATGAGACTTTTCAGTTGTCAACAATGAAATGGATGTACTATTATCATGAGGCATAATCCTTGCATATAGATTCTAATTCTTTCAGTTTTGGACCAATTCAACCTCCGGCTATTTATACCGTTATCTTCAGATCTCTAATTCTCAATAATGAGTTTTCATTCTCAAATACATGAGCAATTCAATTCTGGATAGTGGCTCATCTAAATACCTTCAAATAACAACTTGCATGAGTTGATTGACCAAGCTATGCAAAAGAAAGAAGTAGTGTAGAGAATATTGAGTAGAGCAAGCGGCTAAAGAGCGCTATTGCGAGAAGACGTCCCATTTGTGATGATGATGTATGACAATGTCTTTTTACCTTGCAAATCACCACCGTTTTATCAAACCCCGAAGGAGCCGTTATTTAAAACTCTCAAAATTATGGCATGATATGAGAATACTTGACACAATTTCGGCCAACGGATTACCCTGAACGGAATTCTTAAAGTTAGTGTTGTAATCCTTGTCCCCACTCAATCACCAAGTGCAGTCCAAAGGTGTTACCAAAGTCGTGTGATGTGGCCTTTTCAGGACAATTTCTCCGTCCTCTTGGACATTTCAAAAGATCTATCTGAAGGATTTCTCTATGATTCTAACGTTGGATTCTTTTACTTCGTAATGATGAAGACTCTTCTCTTAGTAAACGATTGTCGAGTATGTTGAGCGCATTCATCACTCCCAATTCTGTGACCAGTATGCTCGAAGGGTGATGGAGATGTTATTCCAGAAGTTGGAAGGATGAGGGATGACATTATTTATATCAAAGACGATACCACTTCTGTTTGAAAAATTGTTGAAATGTCAATCGTCTTGTTGCTAAAATCGAAGCTTTACAAAGGAGGAATCCGTTCCATTCTTCGTTGTTCGTGACCAAGGTTCTACCTCCACATTTCCTAACCCTTTTCTTGAGAGAGAGACTAACATCATTTGATATTTCTTTGCCCGTATCGTGAAACTTTCTGCTTTAAATTTGGAAGAGAACTAGTAGTGCGCAGTCCTACTACTCCCTTCTGAATTTATCTCGTCAGATTATGAAGCTTTCTCAAATCGATCAATGAAGAGACTTGAGTGCAAGTCCTACTACTTATGTTCTGATTCGTTCTTTTTATAAATTATGATTCGTTCATCTTTGAATCTTTCGACTCTATTGAGATCATCCTTCCATTTAGGACGTGATTTTCATGTGGAATGTTCCGCCGATGACTCGCTCAAATCATATTCTCAACCAGAGTATGATTGTTTCTTTAAAAATGAGCCCGAATCTAGGGCAATTTTCCACAATGGTTGTGGTGGAAAATTTTTTCCAAATAGAGAACCAAGAGTTCAGTGGGTGCTTAATATTTTTGCCCACCTTGAGTTTATTTCATAACCTTTCTAGTGAATCCATTTTCGCTTATGTTGTTATGGCAGATCTTTCTACCATTTCTTTTTTTACAGTTATTCCACCTTATATTCTATCTTGGTGGGGATTGAAGAACCATTATTGATCCCCGGCATTTAAAAAAGTATCATTCTTCTATGTGCGGAGTATCTTCATCGGAGTGGGATCTTTCATGAAATTCAATACTCTATCGTAGTCAACTTGAATGAATAGTACGATGATGATTTTAATTTTCCACTTGTTTCCTCAAGGATACCATAATTCCTTGTGATGTGTCAATACTGCATCGTGACTAAACAAGCAAGCCTTCGTGGGAGCGCACCACATGTTATATAGGCTCTTTGTCTGTAGTAGTAGTAGTTATGTAGTGTTAAATAAGTTGTTTTGCGTTGTTGTGTTATAAATACTTATCTTTTCCATTACCCGTGTTTCCTTGTTGTTGTTGGGTTATTGTCCAGGATTGCCAGGGATTGGAAGACTCTCAGTTTTCGTCTTTCAATCAAGGTTTCTCTTCCCAGCTTCTTTGGGAATCCAATATCTAATCTTATCGACTAAAGTTTTTTTCTTTTGGAATTACCTCTTAAACGGCCTCAGGATAATGTAAATACTCTTCAAAACATCGAGGACGTGTTTAGTTCTAAGTTTGGGGGCGGTAATCTTCGATTTGATTGTTTGCCTGCAGATTGTTTACCACGTGAATGAACCAGTTTTTCTTTACCACCCAGATTACCAAAAAAAATGAAAAAATTGAAAAATTTTCATAAAATAAAACTAAGTGTTTGTCGCAGTGATTTGCTTTTCCCTTGGGGTTAGAATATAGCAAATATAAAAAAATTAATAATTTTTGACTTGATCGGGCGTTGTGAGCCCTACGCTAGTTACATTTAGAGGAAAGCTTTCGCGAATTCTATTGCTTTGTTTTTAATAATGTGAAGAACGTGAAATGATAGTAGTTAAATATAATAGTTTATGTGCCTTATCGCAAGATTCTTCTAAAAATCTTTATAGAGTTACTTTGGTTTTCTATCCGTGAATTTCTAATACGCCTTATAATACGTACTCAATTTACATTCAACTAAAGTCATATCGATTGTGTTTCAGAAAAAGCTTCAAATTTGTTAACTTGAGTTACAAAGCGAGATTTTGTAGTAATTTAAAGATAAATCGCAAAGAAGCATGGATGAAATGTGAATGAAAAAATGCCATTGTATATTGAAATTTTGCCATTGGAAGCTGAGTTGATATTTATGGAGCAAGTAAAAGATGTGTCGTGATTTCACCCACTCCGCTTGCAGCAAAATACACGAGGTGGCGGGTTCAAAACTAAGACGTCTTTACTTCTACGGGATTCGGTGTTTTGATGTGTCGTGATATTCTCACTTGGAAGAAAGGTGCTAGGTAGGGTTCAAAATCAAGACACTAATCCTTAGCATATTAGGAGAAAGGTCGACGCTGATGTGATTTCCCACTACTCTAAGCTCAACGGGAGTGGGTTTTCGCAAACTAGAACAAACGGTCGTGGGTTGTGATATCCTACTTCGTTAACCAAGACAGGTAGGGCTTCAACACTAGCAACCGCTTTCCTAAGCTTTATAGAAACTTATGATTATGATGTTGAAAATGTTGCAAAAGTTCTAACGTTTAATCTCGAAATTCAAGTTACGATAGTCTTAATAAGTTGTTGCTTTGTGTCATGATTCATTTTGAATTATGACATATGAAAATTAAGTTGGGTCTATCGGCTAATTTAAAATGAGGTACACACCCATTCAATCGTTTATACATGTTGGGAGTTTGAAAAAATTAACAAGTATAAGTATGTGGGCTTAAACATATAAAACTTATATCGACCAATGATTTGTTAATTGTTAGCTTGGAAATTTGTTGAAAATCGAGGACGATGAATTTTATCCGTAAGGGAACAATCGTAGACTCACTTACGGGCGCTTCTCATTCTATGTTCCCTAGCTATTAATAAATAAAGAAGTCAACTTGTTAAAAATTGAGGGAAATTCAAGAAAATATCTATGTTAGAGTTAGTGTAAATGCAGAAAATGGTGAAAACGGGGCTTACAATGTTTACTATCATAACATTGCGTGAGGTCACACTATACCTTAGTTTGGGGATTGATAAGTGCTTAATTACACATATCTTTTACCTCTAAAAACGAGCTTAAATGACCAAAAACAGACAAAAACTGCCAAATATATGTTTGTTTTGCATTTGTATTGTGCAGGAAGTGGATATCAACAAAAAGACAGAAAACCAAGCCAAAATGACAAAACTGAGCATGGAATGGAAAAGACTGTGCAAAATCAAGGCCAAAGTCCAAAAATGCCAAAGTCAGAGTCAATACTGAAGAATCAGCAGTCAAACCGGAGCCGGAACTAAAGAATACCATTGGATGCAATCTTAACCCATCTGATGGGCCGGGAAAGCCCAATAGTATAATTATGAAGACTGTGAAGACCAAATGGGCCCTCAATCAATTACAACAGCCCATTTGTGTGCATTTGACAAAGACTGTGAAGACTTTGAAGGCCCAATCCTAGCCCAGTTACAGCCAATCTCAGCCATTGTACACACAAAAGCCCAACACAAAACCCAAGCCCAACAAAAGCCCAAAATCCTTTTTTATAAAACTTTAGGGACTAAAGTTATCATTTTTAAAAGTTTTTTATAAAAGAAAAATGGTAAAATAAAGGGAAGGACTAAAACTGCCAAATGGCATTTCTTTTATTAGTTTAAAGGCAGGGACCAGTTTTGCAATTTTCCAAACTTCTTTTTTTCTTTTATTTCTCTTTAGTTATAAACCAGAGGGACTGTTTTTGTAATTATTCAAATCCTTTCTATTTCTCCCTGTTATAAACTAGAGGGACCATTTTTGTAATTGTCCAAAACCCTTTTTAATCTTTTAGTTATAAAAACGGAGGGACCAAATGTGTTATTTCCCAAACTCGGTTATAACTAAAAAAGGGTTTAAAAAGAAAATAAAAAGAGAATGAAAGATGAGGGACTGTTTTTGCATCTTTTCCAAAGATTACTTTTAAAACCTGCTAACCATAACGTACCTCAACCCTTGGCGCCAAAACCTCAAACCCCCCCTCTCCCACTGTTTTCTTGCAATACCACCTCCCTAGTACACCCACCAGCTCACCCTCACCAATTCCCACTTACCCTGCCCCTATAACCCCTTTCCCTGTTAACAGAACACTCAACCCGAAGACCTTCAATGGTGAGATGGTGTTTTAGGCAAATGAAAGGCTAGGATTGCTTGGA
>BQNB010016654.1:0-68474 GCA_026074375.1 Tanacetum coccineum | reverse complement strand
ATTGAAAAGTGTTTTAGGGATAATAAGGTTTAGTATTTATAGGATTAGAGTCCAAGTTAGAGTCAAATTTGTTTCCTTTTTTTTCTTCCTAAACCCATAACCGGCCGATCACCCTTATCTTTTCTTTTATTTTTATTTTTTATTTAATTATTAATTACTTAATTACTTGCATTACCTTAAGTTTTTATAAAAACCTAAGCTTATTTGAGTATACCTTTTTGCGTAAACGCAATCTACTAGACTTTTAAAATAAATAATAACTTTTCATTTTCAACCCAAATTTCCAAAAATAGAAATTTTACATTTTCCTTAACCTAACTTCTAAAACCTAATCTTATCTTAAATCACTAACACAAAATACATATACGTAATAATTACTTACACAATTAACACGAAACCGCTTAAATCACCAAAAATCCTTTCCTTGTCACCAAAAGTGAACGAAATGAACTTAACCAAATTCACCACCATTCCAAATCTTATTGAGATGATCACACTCAATAGATTGATTACCAACTCCCACATAAGCACATATAAACACATATATTAACACATAAACCATACGTTGGAACAAGTACATAAGTCAATACTAACGGTTTGACTAACCTGCTAAATCATGGTTGTCACGGTATCCCAAGTGAACTCAGGACCACGCTTAGAATTTCAACAAACTTTCACAAGCAAAATCCTACTACGCTTAAAACTCTTAACTTCACGGTCTATTATCTCTACAGGTTCCTCAACAAAACGAAGAGTTTTGTCAACCTTAATCTCGTCCAATGGCACATGCAAACTAGCATCCGCCAAACCTTCTTTAGGTTTGACACATGAAACGTGTCATGTACTCCACTTAATTCCTCATGCAATCTCAACCGATAAGCTACAGGACCGATTCTTTCAAGAATCTCAAATGGCCTTACATACCTCGGTGCTAACTTACCCTTTTTCCCAAAGCGAATTACACCTTTCCAAGGTGACACTTTTAGCATAACCCGATCTCCCACCTCAAACTCTAATGGTTTGCGCCTATTATCAACATAGCTCTTTTGACGGTCTCTCGCCGCTTTGAGCTTCTCTTTTATCAACACCACTTTATCAGTCGTTTCTTGAACCAATTCAAGTCCAATCAAACTACTTTCTCTAATCTCAGCCCATAAAACAGGTGACCTGCATTTCCTTCCATACAAAGATTCAAACAGAGCACACCTTATGCTCGAATGATAGCTATTATTGTAGGAAAACTTAGTCAATGGTAGATGAACATCCCAGCTACCACCAAAATCAATCACACATGCCCTAAGCATATCCTCTAAGGTCTGAATCGTACGCTCACTTTGACCATCCATTTAGGGTTGATAAGCCGTACTCATATCCAACCTCGTCCCTAAAGCCTTTTGTACAGTCTGCCAGCATCGCGATGTAAACCGTCCATCTCTATCTGAAATAATCGATACATGAACACCACGTCGCGTGACTGTTTCATTGATGTAAACTTTGCCAATCTTTCCGTACTATAGTCTTCTCTTATAGCTAGAAAATGAGCCAACTTAGTCAATCTATCAACTATGACCCAAATCGTGTCATGCCCATTCTTTGACCTAGGTAGCTTAGTGATAAAATCCATAGTGATCTTATCCCACTTCCATTCTGGTATTTCAGGTTGTTGCAATAAGCCCGAAGGCCTTTGGTGCTCTGCCTTTACTTTAGAACACGTCAAACACTTACTAACATATGTAGCAATATCTCTCTTCATTCCCGGCCACCAGTACATATCTCGAAGATCATGGTACATCTTATCCGCTCCCGGATGCACAGAGTACTTAGACTTGTGGGCTTCATCCATGATCACCGTTCTCACTCCTCCAACTAATGGAACCCATATACGGTCCATGAAATACAAACTCTCGCCCTCCTTCCTTTCCATATGTCAATCTAACCCATGAAGCCTTTCTGCGAGTACGTTCTCTTGCTTGAACGCCTCACTTTGGGCTTCCAATATCATTCCTCTTACTCCATACTGAATGGTCATAGCCATCGCTCGAACACGTCTAGGTTTCACTCGTTCCTTCCTACTTAACGCATCAGTCACAACATTTGCCTTACCTGGATGGTAGCGAATTTCATACTCATACTCACTATACAATTTAATCCATAAAGTACTAACCATCATCTACCCTCTTTTCCATTTGTTGGTCCAGGTCACGCAGCATTTCTGCTGGCGCGTTCTCTACCTTGGACGTCTCACTTGGAGTAGCCAATATCTTGTCCTTAACACTTGACTGGATAGTCATGAACATTGCTCTTACTCGTCTTAGTTTCACTCTCCCTTTCTACTCAACGCATCAACCACTACATTTGATTTATCAAAGCGTCACACAAATCATTCTTCAAGGTCTGGAAAGCCTCTTCTCGTTCTGCGCCCCACTCATACTTCTGATTCCTCTCAGTTAGGGAAGTAAGGGGTTTAACAATCTTAGAAAAGTTTGCGATGAAACGTAGGTATGTAACCTGCCAATCCTAAGAATAATCATATCTCGGATGGTGTCGTAGGTACTTCCCAATTCTTCACTGCCTCACACTAGTAACCTTAGCATACAACTTCTCCTTCCTCAGTAATTCCAACACTAACTTCAAATGAACTCCATGCTTCTCTTCTTAACAAACGACACTGGTGCTCCTCACGGAAAATGACTAGGTCGTATGAAACCCTTGTCTTGCAACTCTCGAAGTTGTTCAGACAATTCTTGCATTTCCAAGGGTGCTAGACGATATGGAGACTTTGCAACTGGCGTCGCTCCATGAACCAAATCTATGCGGAATTCAACTTGTCGTCGTGGTGGTCATCGACAAATCTTTCGGAAACACATCAATAAATCTCGTACGACGGAAATATCACTCAATTTTGGTTCATCTACCTTTGTGTTCACTAAGGTTTTCACGACTCCTTGAGTACGTTCACCATGAACCCGAAGTATCTCATCACCTTCCAATGGTATTCTAACCACCTTCTCATGACATACTATCACAAACTTCCTCTTGGACAACCAGTCCATTCCCACAATCACATCAAAGCTTCCACGATTCAACGATATCAACGAACTCCAAGGGTTACAACAATCGAATAGGATAACAAACGAATATCGAGTCAAAGGCTAGAATGCATATAGGAGATTCCACATATGCAAGTAGACGTGGGTCAAATGACATAAGAATCCTTTGAAAAAAAATATACGTATATGCACCGAGTGAAAACGCAACGAAAGAAAACCAACAAGCGTACCACGACAAATGAACACATAAAAAAATCAATACTAAAGACGGAAATTCTTATACCAATTATCGACTTTACTCGAAAGACCAAATTAAATAATGTTTTTATCAAAAATCAATTTAAATTGCGGAAGTAACTTTAAGTATATAAATCATATTAAATAATACTGAAAATTTCTCTTAAATGTAATTATTTGAAAAATTCATTCTGGTTGTCATAAAAATCTAGAGATGGTTTCTAATGGTGAATCTACCTACCACTAGGAATCACTTTAAACCACTCGTTATAAATAAAATAAAATTTATTTAACCACTCAAGAATTTTCATATCCTATTTGCATAGGTCATTTAAATTTATTCTATTTACAAAGATCATTTTAAACATAGTTTTTCCTAAACACAAACACAATACTTCAAAACGACTTTTATAATTAGACATCAATTATAAAATATGTTACTCAAACAAAGGACACCATAATACCAAAAGGGATCATAAAACACGTACAGACCCTAACACAATTCTATTGTTTGATAACGAAAGAAAATACCAGGAACCATATACTTAAAATAAAATCAAACAAACTCGTACAAGAAAACTCATGCAAGACGTTATGTACCCAAAAGATAACGTAAGGTCTTATCTAAAATAACGATCAACAGAGCAAACCTAATAGCATTGATACTAACACGTCGCCAACGGGTTACAAAAACCAAGGGATATACAAGGAAAGGAGTAATGATCTACACTAATATGTTAGGAACAATTAGTGCTAAAAAATGTTTGATACTCATACGAGAAATTAATGCAACGAAAGAACTAACGAAACGCGCCTATATCCGAAAGAGCAGATCCGAACAAACAATCGACCAACGAGCAACCACAATAATAATAATACTAGGTATCCACAAATACTAGATAGAAGAGAAACTTACTATCTATACAACTCAACACAACATATCCTCCAATTAGGGTAAGAGAAAAATTCTCTACCCATACCACCATCTTTATCATGAATACACATATCAAAAAGGAAAACATATTACACTACCACCTTACAACCAAACACAAATAAATGTAATCATGGTCACAAGTCTACGTGTGTGATGCCTTTATAATTATGTTGGCCACCATAATTATAAGTGTCTCCTTTCATAAGTGTACTTACTTCCAAGATTACCCATTTCAATCATAATTCATATATGAGCACATATACTACATTGCACATCTTAAAACACTCCAACTTAACACATAAAGGATGCTCCATCAATTAACTACTTACTTATATCAAAATAAAATCAAAACGACATAAAGGAATGAAAATCTCGCAACAACTCCCAAAATACGAAATATCCGAAATAAATAATCAATAACAACATGACGAGGTAAAGGACGAGATAAACTTATGTTGGGCCTCGCTTGGATTTGACTTTGCCTCCGCAAGAATCACCCGACTCCGCGGATCCAGCCCTATTATCATGCACCGAAAATGATCACTATCCTACCAATCTCCTTCGTTCCATAAGAGGCTTCCTATAACTCTTAGCCCAGTTGGGAAAACGTTTCCCAACAGAGACTTCTTACGGGTGGGGGAAAACATAACTAAAATACTAAGAAAGTAATACATATCATATCAGATAGTGGTAGGCAAAAGAACAAAAATGATAACTTAGCAATATATAAAATATATAAGCTATGCAAAAAAATAGAGAGGAAGCATAACAGTTATAGCATTAAACACTTAAGCCCTAAATGTATCTACATGAAGGACCCCTATGTTATAGTCTAGGCTTAACCACCTACTTATCTATAACCAAAGGCTCTGATATCAATCTGTCACACCCCGCCAAGGCGGAAACGCGAGGCGTAACATCATGGATATCATCAAAACACAATGGCGTCTATAAGAGAATTCTACATGCAATAAATAAGCAAAGTATAGACACAAAGTGTCATAACAATACCCATAAAACTAATCCAAATCCAAAAGGCATCTTTATTGATGAAACGAAAGTTCTCGCCAATAGAAAGACATGCAACAAGTATCCATAATTCAAACAATGCAATATTTAAGACATAAAAGCAATAAACTCTATGACATCCTATGGTATCTTTCTAGCCACTTCTCTCTATCTTATCCCCATGATGCTCACCCGAAAATGATGCTTAAACGTCAACATAATGTTGGTAAAAGTCATAGGTTTAAGACACGCCAATAACTCGCTTTGAAATCACTATGATAAATAAAACATATCATAGCAGAACATACAACGAACTATCATACAAGCTAACATGTAATCACATCAACCCACATTGAGACGCTCAAGCTCAAATATCACAAATATATCCCTATCCACAACAATGAGACGATCACGCTCACTATTAACAATCCACAACAATGAGACGCATGTTTGCGTGACCTAACCTCCTATGCTACAATGTGGAATTTTCATCAATCGTAGCTAGACAAATTTGATCCTTCGGCTTATTTCCTAATTTCATCAAATATAAGCCTTTCTTCCTAATACCTCTACCTATGACTTTACCGTCCTTGATGATTTCACTATCATGTTCAGAGAAAGTTACTCTACACTTATTGTCACATATTTGTCCTATACTTAGCAAGTTAAATATTAAGTTATCAACATGTTCTACATTATCTATTTTGACAGAGTCATTAGAAATCGTACATTTGCCAATGATGTTACCGTGAAGATTACTACCAAAAATAACGTTACCTCCATTGTATGCCTTGTAAGTGGAGAAGAGCTTTTGGTTGCCCGTCATATGTTTAGAGCATCCGCTATCCTTGATCCATTCGTCGGGTTCCAAGTTGACTCCAAGGCATATCTATTTATATAGTACAATGACTCAAACATTTGGTCCCCAATATCTCATGGGTCTAAAATTGTTAGTGCCAAGCATCCCTTGCATTTGATGCAATTGGTTGGGATGTGAGAATGGAAGACACATTTTCTATGGCATGTAACGTTGACGTGAAAAGTTATTCCAAGTTACGGGAAAGACATGAGGTTGGTTTTTTCGACCAACATGTCTTTTTGGTTGTGGTGTTTTGGCACGAGGATAATTATTATTGACTCTTCTAGGAGGTGGAGTTTTTGATCTAAAGTTTGGTTTCGAAAATCCAACTCCGGGCTTTGACAATGGCTTATAGAATTGTTTAACTTCATTGTCACTAGCAACGGGAACTTTGGCTTTGTTTACAATTATGTGTTTTGGTCTAGGACCCAAAATAGATTTTTGAAAAGACACACTTTTCTCAGATCCAGGCGTTGCTGGTGGCGGTCCCATAATTATTTTGGGGGCCGCCCATATTTATGGGACCTCCATCAGAGGACACCTTTTTCTGAGCTTTCACAAATTTTATTTCCTTAGTTCCACTAGATGATGCTTCAAATGAATTAAACCCTAAACCTAGTTTATCACCGGAGGGTTTTTGACTACTTAACATTTCATTTAAGCAATGAGTACTCTTTTTAAATTTATTTAATCTAGTGGATTCTTCTTTGAGTTTTTCATTCTTAATTTTAAGCGTATGACACTTTGCACAATCGAGATCAACTCCCTTGTTTTTCTCGAGTGTGGATAATTTATCTTTTAATTCTCTAAGCTCGTTTTCTAGACTATTTCTAGTAGCTTTTAACCTTTTGTTCTTAGTGATTATCTTTAGACTCATTTTGCATAACTTATCATATTCGTTGTCTAAAGCTAAATCATCAATTGATGAGTTTTCATCACTAAAGTAAGATGATTCGGAACATACCTCACTTGATGCATGAGCTACAAGACACGTTTCATATTTGACCTTCTCATCATCTTCTTCACCGCTATCGCTCCAAGAGCCTCCGACAAAAGCTCTTTGGTTCTTATCTTTCGGTGGTTTTGGACATTCTCCAATAAGATGATTCGGGTCGCCGCATCTAAAGCATTTTCTATCACTTTTACCGTTCTTGTCATCACGGCTTCTTTGGAACGTCTTTTTGTCGTTCCGAGGTTGTCTCACGAATCTACCTCTTCTTTTAAAGAACTTCTTGAAGTCTCTTACCGCCATGGCGTACTCTTCGTCTTCACTACCGGAAGTCGAACACTCTTCATCACTAGATTCTTTCTTAGCCTTTAAAGCAATAGATTTCCTTTCAACTTTTGCTTTGACTATTTCAGAATCTTTCTTGATGATCATTTCGTGAACTTTGAGGTTCCCGATAAGTTCATCAAGAGATAGTGACGTTAAGTCTTTCGACTCTTCAATCGCCGTGACCTTTGCTCTCCATTTAGGATGTAGAGCCCTAAGAAACTTCCTTACGTAGTTCTTACTAGAATAACCTTCATCAAGAGCTTTAAGACTAGTAATAATAGTATTAAATCTAGCAAAAGCACTATCTATAGATTCGTCTTCGGAAATGACGAATTGTTCATATTGTTGAACCAAAAGGTCGATCTTATTATCTTTGACTTGGCTATTACCTTGATGGGTGATTAACAAAGTTTTCCAAATTTCTTTTGCCGTGTTACACATGAAAATTCTTTCATATTCTTTTCTTGGCAAAGCATTGTAAATAACCATTTTGGCTTCATTATTTTTCGCAAGTCTCTTTTTGAGATCATCGGTTTGTTTTTCAAAAGGGATAACCTCATCTAATTTGGTTTCCGGATTTTGTACAATAGGTTGAAAATCACCATTGGTAATAACATGCCAAAGATCTAGATCTTTTGATTTAACATATGTCTCGAATCTATTTTTCCAATAAATAAAACTATCACTTTCAAAAAGTGGTGGTCTTTGCATGGATTGCCCTTCTAGATATTTGTCGGAATCCATAGATCGATCCAAGCTTTAAAATACAATATATTTTAAAAATCTTGAGTGACCTTGTTACTGATACCAATTGTAGAAACTAAAAGGGGGGGGGGGGGGGTTTAATAGTTTACCGGGAATTAGGTTTTAAAGTTTGCTTATGAAATAGTTTGAGTCGAGATGTAGTAATCAACCAAACAATTATGGAATCACAACAAAACTATCTAACTATGCATGTAATAGTAATGAGATAAAAAAAGAAACAATCAAACCAAGACACCGAGATTTATAGTGGGTTCGGAACGAAGCACCTTCGTGCTACTCCCACTCCCCGAGCCTCCACGCGAGATTTCCACTATGTCAACAAGCTCCCTTTAGGCGGAGAAAACCGTTTACACGTCGCTTATTTCTTTCCGACACTAAGTAGATGTCGAGTCCCTAATTTAGCTAAAACCAATCTAAGACGATCACTAGTCTTTCAATACACTCAAGGAATCTACACTCTTGGATTGACAACACAATCAAATACCACCAATATACTTCTACCACACTTGGATCTACACTTGATCCAATTATTACAACAACACAAATAAACTAATGATATGTTTGTGATCTAAAGAAGAGAAGAAAGAAATATTCACTTGATAATATTCGTATGTAGAAGATCCGAATGTTCTTCTCTTGCACTTGCTTAGAAGGTGAAGAAGGGCGGAAGAAAGAATTTAATCACTGGAACAAAATCAAGATATGTTAGTGATCAAGTCATGTGTTTTAGAAAGAAAACGAACGAAGAGAGAAACTACGATTGATAGAATTTTTGGCAAGAGGAAGTCTGATTTTGAAATGTTGTGGCCCTTTATTTTATAAGAGGACAAAAAAATTGCCGTTGCTGGTGGCGGTCCGGCGGCCCTTATATATAAGGGGCCGCACTAGACTCGTTCCCTTTTTTGTCATTTTGTGGTGAAGGTTATATCTTATTATGGACCTTAGTTTGGGGGGAATTTGAAAATTTTTGTTTGTAATAAAACATTTCTTTTAATTAATAAAGAAATTTGTTTTATATTTTTATAAAACATTTTTGTGGACGTATAAAGATTTAAGAAAAAGTTAGTTTCTTGATCACTAATCATGTTTAATGACTTGTTTATCATACCTTTAAGTGATTAATCATAGGAAAATAGAATTTTATGATTATTTATTTTTTACCGTTTAATTTTATCGAAATCGTTTCACCTTTTGTTATTAAATCAAAACATTGCGAGGTCGAAAAATATAAATGCTTTTTGGACAATATTTGTATTAACACAAAATGGATCACTGGAATTCGTAATGAATACTGGTCCTTAAATACCGTCTGGTCTTTGGAATGTCTCCTTCACAAACTCGTAACTGATGATAGCCCGACCTCAAATCGATCTTTGAGTAGACACTCGATCCTTGAAGTTGATCAAATAAATCATCAATCCTTAGGAGTGGATAACGATTCTTCACCCTTAGCTTGTTCAGTTCTCAGTAGTCGATGCACATTCGAAATGATCTATCCTTCTTCTTAACAAACAAAACCGAAGATCCCCAATGTGAGGAACTGAGACTTATAAAACCTTTGTCGGATAGTTCTTGCAGTTGCTCTGACAACTCTTTCATCTCGAACGGAGCTAATCGATAAGGTGCTCGTGCTACAGGTGCATCACCAGGTATCAAATTGATTTGAAATTTTACTTGTCGAGTTGGTGAAAGACCCGACAAGTCTTCAGGAAATACTTCAGGAAAATCTCGAACGATTGGTACGTCCTCAAGTCGCTACTCCTCCGACTTGTCTTTAGTCTCCTTTGTAGTAACATGTGCCAAAAATACGTGACATCCTTTTAGCATGTACTTCTTTGTTTTAGTGCACGAGATGATGTTCAAACAAGTCTCGTTTCCCTGGTTGCTCTAGTCACCATGAACAATTAAGGCTTCCTTTCCTAGGGAATACGAATGAGTTTCTCATCACAAACAATGACATCATGGTACTTCGCCAACCAATCCGTACCAATTATGAGGTCGAAACTACCAAGTTCTACGGGAATTAAGTCGATGTTGAATGTATGATTTAAGAAGTTTAATGTACAACCCCAAATGATAGTGTTTAACCTCAGGGTAGATAGTGTAAGATTTCGAATTTAGTAGTTTACTAAGTTGGCCCCTCCGTTAGCTTGTCGCAGTTCACGCCATTTAGTTTCCTAGGTCTTACGGTCCATTAGTCCTTAGTTAGTAGTTAATTAAGTTTAGAGTTTTAATTTAGTAATTCAGATTTAATTTTAATTAGGTTTATTAATCTGTTTATAAAAGATAAAAAAAAATTAGGGCTTTCATTTTTAACAATTTTCGGAGAATTTTCTTTATTTAGTGAAATTTTAGTTTACATTTTTAGGGATTTAAATTTGTTTATTTGCTTAATTGTCATTATTTGTTGCTTCTTAATTTAGTAGTAAAAGCTTATCCAAAATATATTTGCTTCATTTCCAAAATCAGAATCCGACCTGAATCGTGGTTTCAATGTCACTAGTGATGGGGAAAACGACCAGGGTGTTCTTAACTTACCCGGGGGCTTAATACCGTTTATATATATTATATTATATATATTTTTGAGAGTGAATTTTATCAAGGGTAACTTGGTAATCTTCTTAATTACTCTTAAAGTTATATTAGTATATATATTTTGGGTATATAAAACTACGAATCAAGCTCATCAAGAGATAGTGATGTTAAGTCTTTTGACTCTTCAATCGCTGTGACCTTTGCTCTCCATTTAGGATGTAGAGCCCTAAGAAACTTCCTTACGTAGTTTTTACTAGAGTAACCTTCATCAAGAGCTTTAAGACTAGTAATAATAGTATTAAATCTAGCAAAAGCCCTATTACGATTTTTTTCTTAGAAATGACGAATTGTTCATATTGTTGAACCAAAAGGTCGATCTTATTATCTTTGACTTGGCTATTATCTTGATGGGTAATTAACAAAGTTTTCCAAATTTCTTTTGCCGTATTACACATGAAAATTCGTTCATATTCTTTTCTAGGCAAAGCATTGTAAATAACCATTCTTTGCTTCATTTTTGCCGCCAAGCCTTCTTTTCAAGTATCATCAGTTTGTGTTTTCAAAAAGGGACAACCTAATCAAGTTTGGTTTTCGGATTTTGAATAATGGGTTGAAATCACCATTGGTAATAACATGCCAAAGATCTAGATCTTTTGATTTAACATATGTCTCGAATCTATTTTTCCAATAGATAAAACTATCGCTTTCAAAAAGTGGTGGTCTTTGCATAGATTGCCCTTCTAGATATTTGTCAGAATCCATAGATCAATCCAAGCTTTAAAATACAATATATTTTAAAAATCTTGAGTGACCTTGCTCTGATACCAATTGTGGAAACTAGAAGGGGGTTGAATAGTTTACAGGTTAATTGACCGGTTTAAAATTCTTTGCTTATAAAATGGTTTGATTCGAGTTATAAATCAATCAACAATATGAATCACAACAAAAACTATCTAATGTAAATGAACTAGAAAGACATTAATAATAATTTATAATAAATAAAGAAAAAATTAAAAAACGGATAAGGAAAGAAACGATCAAACCAAGACACCAAGATTTATAGTGGTTCGGCAACGAAGCACCTCTTCGTTCCTACTCCACTCCCCGAGTACTCCACTTGAGATTTCACTATGTCAACAAGCTCCCTTTAGGCGGAGAAAACCGTTTACACGTCGCTTACTTTCTTTTCCGACACTAAGCTAGATGTCGAGTCCTAATCTTAGCTAGAACCAATCTAAGACTTCACTGAGTCTTTACACATTAACATGATTATTTTTCCTTAGGATTGACACACAATCCAAATCACACCAATACACAATTTACACACTTGGATCTACACACAATCCAATTTACACAATAACACTAAATATATGTAATAAAGATTTGTGATCTTGAGGAGGAAGAGAGAGATCACTTGATAACAATTCGTATATAGAAGAATACGATTGTTCTTCTCTTACACTTGATTAGAAGAAGAAGAAGAAGAAGAAGAATGGAGGAAGAAAGAATTAATCACTTGAAACAAGATCAAGGTATGTTAGTGATCAAGATATGTGTTTTAGAAAGAAAGGAAGAAGAGAGAAAAATGGATCTGAGAAAATTCATGGCAAGAGGTTCTGTTTTTCAGATGGGGTGGCCCAATATTTATAGGGGACAAAAAGATGACCGTTGCTGGTGGCGGTCCCGGCGGTCCCTTATATATAAGGGGGCGGCCAGGCCTAAAAGGGGGCCGCCACTAGACTCCGCTCCCTTTTTTGTCCTTTTGTGGTGAATGTTGTATCTGTTATAGAACCTTCTATTTTGGAGGGAAAATTTAAATTTCAAATTTTATGTTTTTAGTAATACATTTCTTTTAATGAATAAATATTTTGTTTTTATATTTTTATAAAAACACATTTGTAGAAATGTAAGGTTTAAGGAAAATATTTTCTTGATCACTAATCATGTTTAATGATTTGTTTATCCATACCTTAAGTGATTAATCTTAGAAATATAATTTTATGATTAGTAATTTATAAACGTCTAATTTTATCGTAAACATTTTCACATTTTGTTATTATCAAAACATTGAGAGGTCAAAAAATATAAATAACGTTTTTAGACATTATTTGTATTAACACTCATATTGCTTATTTGATTTTGCATTACTCTCATATTAACGTCATTTGCCTTCATGTAGTTCGAGAGAACGTTTGAAGGTCCAACTTGAGGTGGAGCTTGATAATTCGGGTTACCTTGATTGAAATTATTTCCTCGGTTTTGATTATAACCTTGATTTTGATTGAAAACGGTTAGGTTGAGCATAACCCGGTGGTCGAATTTGGTTAGCTAAACTCTGAGGACGGTATCCAGTATTTCCCTGATTATAGTTTACTGCGGCTGCTGAAACATATCCTTGAATATTAGCTCGATATTCCAGAAAAACGTTGCCATCGGTGGCAAGACATTGGTGGTAAGGATACGAACCACCACAAGTAACACAAATTTCCTCAACCTCTTTCACGGAAGCCGGGGGAGAAGATTTCTGAGCAAGCATAGCCTTAATGGCGTCGACAAGAGCGGCAATCTCGAGAGAATGATGGGTAGAAGAAGAAGGAGCATTCGTACTCACTTTTGAAACAATCGGTTTGTTCCGTGAGTTGCGAACTTTTGACTTGTTTTCAATAATTGTCAAAGCATCTCGAGGAGTTTTAGTCAAAAGATTACCACCGACAGCGGCATTCAAAGAATCTTGATCGGTTGGGGTTAAAGCATTGTAGAAGGTATCTAGTTGATGCAACTTCGTAAAACCGTGATGTGGGCATGCACAAAGGAGATCCTTGAAACGGTCCCATGCTTCACAAAATGATTCATCAAAACGTTGTTGAAAATTCGTAATTTCATTTCGGAGATTTGTAGTTTTTGAAAGAGGAAAGAATTGGTTAATAAACTTGGAAACAAGATCTTCCCAAGTAATAATAGAACGAGGGGGTTCTTTTTCGAGCCAAATCCGGGCTGCCCTCTCGATAGAAAAGGGAAAAAGCATAAGCTTAATCGATGAATTAGGCACATTTCTATACTTAATCGTAGAATCAATCTTGTTAAACCAACAAATGTGAGCATGAGGATCTTCTTTCTCAAATCCGTAAAATTGTTTTGAAGTTACAAGATTTAGAAGACCATGTTTAAGCTTAAATTTCTCCGCGAGAATAGCGGGAATAACGCTAGCATCTTCGTAACCCTCGGTGGGTGCTTGGAGTAATTCCGCCATAGTACGTTGATCGGCCATCGTAACTACGGAAGTCTCTTCAAGAGAAAACGGTTCGACTCTTTGCTTGGAACGTCTACGATTACGACGTTTCAGAGTCGTGGAAGATTCGGCAATTAAATTTGATGAAGAGCGAGTGCGCATGCACTAAAAATAAAATAAGAGAAATAAAAAAAAGAAAAATATTTTTGTAACCGATAATCGAACAAGTGTACGGTAGCTCTCTAGAAAACGCACAAAGAAGCGGAGGAGCGGGTAAGCGCGAAGCGTTTTAAAAACCTTTTCCTTTCGGGTCGAAGATCGTAGGATCAACCCTCTTTATACCTCTCTTATAGTTTGTAATCTAAAGGTGAGCCGATTTCACAAGTGTCACAACGGTTGTTTTTGTTGTTTTTTTAATTTTTTGGTTTTTCTAATAAATCTACGAAAATAAATCGAGAAAAATAAAATATTTTTGTATTTTTTTAGTTTTAAAAGAAAACACGAGGAAGGGTCTTCAAACACTAATCTTCAAACGTAAACACGATAATCGCACACACCTCCCCGGCAGCGGCGCCAAAAAATTTGATAGCTTAACTTTATAGTATATATAATAAATACTTAATATATATTTAATATATAACTAATAGCCAAAATATCAAATAATAAGAAGAGTAAGTATTCCGTAAGGTTTTTAAGAAAATTACTTTTAACCAAAGTTAAATCCAAAACCTTCCGGGCCGTGGTCCTAACGAGGCGTGAATTAAAAATCGTGCTTAAGTTCGTGATCGCGTGATTGAATGATCGAAGATTTGATTTTTGGGTTTGGATTCTATTTCTACTAAAAAAAAAATGCAAAAACAGATAAAGGCAAGCTAAAAACTAAAGCAATTAAGATTTAAGCACGAAAACGATAACGGGAATCTAACACCGAGCCTTAAAAACCTAAATTATCAAAATTTAACCCTAAAAATGCAAATTTAATTTTTAAAAGTCCTTAATGATAAAAAATATTTTAGAAAAAAGAATTATATTTTTTAACTTTTATTTATTTTTTTATGAATTAAAAACTGTTTTAATCTAAAATTATTATGAAAAATATTAAACTAATTTATAAAAATCTGAAAAAATTAGGAAAAGTACTTTGAACAGTTTAGAACTTAAGAAAAATAAAAGGGTTTGACCAGCTTATTTGAATAAGCTGGAAATAAGCCCAAAAGGACTGAAAGGCAAAAAGGGAAAAACGCGCTTAAATACCAAATGCCCCAAGGGTCTAACAGAAAAGACCCAAGGGCGCAGATGGTAGAGGTGTGGGTGTTAAAGTGTTGGTGAGTTAAGGTTGAGGTCTCGGGTTCAAACCTTGAGACTTCCATATACTCCCAACATTTTTATTTTGCAATTTTTTTTATGAAAAAGCTAAACCAGGCTAAAATAAGCACTTTTAAAAAAGGCACTTTTACCGAAACTTATTAATAAGCTAGAAATAAGCTACTTAAAGTGACAGATTGCAAACTTGAATTTTAAAGTTATTTAAGCTAACTGTTTGAATATTTTAGGACTACATAAGCAACCTAAAGACTAATAAGCTAAAATAGATACCTAGTTAGACTTAAAAAGCAACTAAGAATAGAAATAAGCAAAACCAAATAAACAGAAAGGTCAGAAAAGCCAGAAAAGCAAATAAGCAATTTTGGCTAAAACAGCTAAAAACAGCCTATGAAGGCATCTTTAAGTTAAAGTTTAACCTACCAAACCAAAAAGCTAGACCTCAAAAGTTCCAAACTAGTAAAGTTCAACCTATAAGCTACTAGAATAAGCAAGATTTAAACATTTTGAAACACAATTAAGCTAGATTAAAAGCTAAAGAAAATGACAGTTCAAACAGATTTCATGGTTTTGGTTTTTAAGCTTTTGTAAAAGACTAAAAAAGCAAAACTCAGCCCTAAATTTTTAAGAAGTAAATAAGTTTAAAAACCCAAAAATAAGCCTCAAACAGATTGAGCTTATTACACCAATGAACTTATACAATGATTTTTCAAAACATAAGGACTAACTTTAACTATCTAAATTGTGTTATGAAAAAGTGATGTTCAAACTTTTTACACTTGAAACCTTAACTGGACAGATTAGCACATAGATTCCATATGACAATTGCAAACACCTAGGACTTTATAATTGATGCTTAAAGATCAAAATTGAAGCATTTAAACAAACACTAAAATGCAAGCTTACAAGAAGCTTAGCATATAAGCTGATTTTAAAAGCTTTAAACCCACAGTTTCAAGACATTGATACAAAAAACTTTAAAAATAAGTTTTGAGCCCTAAAAACTTTTGAAAACTAAGTAAAAGCACTTAAATAAGCTTAACAAAGTTGGATTTCGGTTCTTAAAAATTCCTTACTATATATATATATATATATATATATAATATGTAATATATGTAAATATATAATAAGTATTCCCAAAATATCAATTAAGAAGAGAGAGTAAGTATTCCGTAAGGCTTCTAGAAGATTACTTTTATCCAAATAAAATCAATACCTTCCCGAAGTCGTTCATGACGAGGCTGTGATTTGAGAATCGTGTTTAAGTTTCGGGATTCCGAGTGATTGAAGATCTAAATATTTGGTTTGGGATTCTATTTCTACATATATATTGCAAAACAAAACAAATGCAAGTAAATCATTAAACAATTAAGGATCGCACTAAAACGTTAAGGATGAAATTAAAAACGCAACTCTAAAGCCTAAATTATCGAATTTAACCCCTACAAAAGCAAATTTAATTTTTAAAGGTCCTAAATGATAAAAGAAAATTTTAAAAAAAGAATTATATTTTTTGACTTTTATTTTATTTATTATGAATTAAAAACAGTTTTAATCTAAAAATTAATTAAAAATATCAAACAAAATTGGAAAATTCTGACAAAATCACAAAAAGTACTTTTGACTATTCTAATCTTATGAAAATTAAAATGGGGCAAATAGCTTATGGGAATAAGCCAGAAATAAGCTTAAAAGGTCTTATAGCTAAAACTGGTTAAAAGGTGTTAAATAATAAATGTGGTTAAGTATAATCGAAAAAGTCCCAAGGGCGATTGGTAGTGGGGGTGTGTGTTAAATGCTAATGCAGTTAAGGTTGAGGTCCCGGGTTAAAACCTTGGGCTTCCTTATACGGCATAGCATTTTTGTTTCTTAAAATTTCTTTTTGAAAAAGTTTCTAATAAGCTAAATAAGAAACTTTAACAAAAGCACTTTTTATAAAAACTAATAATAAGCCAGGAATAAGCTAAATGAAAACACAGTTTTAGCTTTTTATGACTAAGGGACTTTTAACTAAGCTGCTTGCTTTTTGGGGACTAAATAAGCAAAGGAAACAACAAAATAAGCTAAAACAGATACACACCTACACCTAATAAGCACTTCTAACTAAAAATAAGCAAATTAAATAAGCTGGAAGGTATCTTAAAGCTTTAAGACAGTTTAACTTAAAAGGAACTAAAAAAACTTTGAGCCTTAAACTAATTTAGCTTATAAGCTTGAATAAGCTCAAACCTAAGCCAAATAAGCTACAAGGGTCTTAAACCTAACCTAATAAGCAAATATAAACACAATTTAAGCAATTCAATAAGCTGGAACATTCAAATAAGCAAATAGCAGTTTGGCTAAAAAGATACTTAAAATAGCCTAATAGGGTACTTTTAAGCTAATTTTTAAGCTAGTTAACCAATAAGCTAAACCCTAAAAGTTCAAAACAGATCAAACTACTACTATAAGCTACTAGAATAAGCAAAATTTGAGCAAATTGAATAACTAATAAGCTAGAAAATGACAAATGAAAAAGGTTGTTTACCCTAAAACCTATCTTTTTGGTTTTTCAAGTTTTTATAAAAGCTAAATTGGCAAAGTGCAGGCCTAAGATTAAGCTAGTAAAAGAAGACTAAATTATGAAATAAGCTAAAACAGATTACCTACTATATCTAAAGAGCTTATGCTATCAATTTTAGATCCTAAAACAAACTTTATCTTACCTAAATTTACTAATGAAAATGGGACTTTTAACTTTGAAAATAGACTTGTAAAACTTTGACATGTTTTGATTTAAGATAAAAGACAATTGAACACTTAAACCAAGTTCTTTCTACTGCATTTTAGGCTATAACCAAGCTTGAAAACAATACCAACAAGACATTAATAAGAACCTAAGCAAATAAGCTGTGTATTAATCCCTTATGACCACAGATTCAAGCCATGATTACTAAAAACCTTAAAAATGAATTTTAAACTTTGTAAACTTATAAAAATGGATTTATAAGCTTAGTTTAAGCTTATCAAACTTGGCTTAAGGGTCAAATGGTTATCAAACAGTACTAACCTTGGTTAGTACTGCTTGTGCCAAACACCCCTTAACAAGTTTGAAAAGCATTTTTAAGCTTACAAGAGTGTTGTATAAGTTGTTAAAAGCTAAAACAGATAAAGGACAAGGTTAATAAAGAACAAATAAGCAAATAGAACACAAATATAAGCACTGAAAATAAGCAACAAAGATTAAGCAGTTTTAACTAAAAAAGTGACATATTTGACTAAATCTTGAACTAAGAGTCTACAAACTATAAAATAGCATCCATAAGCAATAACAAACATAACTAAGCATGAATAAGCATAAAAAATAGTAAATAAGCAGTACATAAGCAATAAGCACTTTTTAAGCTAAAAATGAAAAGGAGAGAGTATCTTGCCCTTTGCTCTAAACAAGGGCAAATAAGCTCTTAAGAGCTTTGTCTACAAGCTCTAGCTTGTTTAAAACAAGCTAGTAAAAACCCATTAGCCATTCCAAATCTGGCTTGTTATTCAAAATAGCTTTTGAGTGACTTTTGAGTAAATTTAACTTAAACACTATAAGCTATGGATAAACTTATATTGCTTAAGTAAACAGCTTAAGTAAAAGATAAAAAGAGCTTATGTGAGCTTAACAAACATTTTTAAAACATAAATTGCATTAACTTAAAATCAGAATTTTACATAAAAACATGAATTTCATTAAACTTAAAATCTGAGTGTAAAGCTTTTAAAAAGAAGTACAATAAGCTAAACAAACTTAATATAAGCTGAAAGATAAAAAAACTAGCTCCTCAAGGGCTTACAAGAGTCCTATTTATAGAGAAAAACCAAAGTCTTGGGTCTTGGCCTTGTGCTTCTTCTGTGAGTGAGATGAGAGGTGTGTTTCCTGTGTGAGTGAGTTCGAAATCATCATCTAAGCCATTGATTCATCTTGTTCTCCAAAGCTTGCAATTTGAGCCATTAAAATTTTGTCCTTGTTCATCAACGAATGAGAAACCGTAGGATTGCCAAGGTGGAATTGGCACCTTGTGGAGTGGGGTTGCTTTGTGAGAGTGATGGGTTTGTTTTGGGGTGCAGGGGTCGAGGTGAGAGGGATGGATAAATAGTAGTTTAGGCGGTAATTAGGGGTTCTGTTTTGTTTGTTATGGGGTTAACGGGGTTAGGATAAAAGGTAACATGGTTAGGGTGTAGGGACTAACGATGTAATAAAAAGGGACTAGTGGAGCTAGTCCTTAAGGACTAACTGTGTAATCAGTAAAAAAGGGGTATGGTTAAGTGTTTTGGGCTTATGGATTAGGCCGGTTATAATGGTTTTGGATTTGTGCTTCGATCTTTGACTTTGACTTTGGCTTTTTACGCTCTTTCCATTCTCGTGCTCGGTTTTGTCGGTTTTTGCTTCGTTTTTGTCCTTTTGTGAATATCCGTTATCTGCACAGTTTACAAAACAAAACAAGCATATATTTAGCATTTTATGTCTGTTTTTGGTCATTTAGGCTCGTTTTAATAGATAAAAGGTATGTGTAATTAAGCACATACCAGATTTTCAGAAGACATGCCATTATTACCTTTTTTTTTACCTGCACAGTATACAAAGCAAAACAAACATATATTTGGCATTTTATGTCCGTTTTTGGTCATTTAGGCTCGTTTTAATAGGTAAAAGGTATGTGTAATTAAGCACATACCAAAATCCCCCATACTAAACTATTGCCGTGTCCTCACGCAATGCCATAAGTAAACACTTTAGAAAACCAAGAATCTCAATCCCCTTAGACTAATTACCTCAAAAAGTAGCTAAGTGTTCATCAAAGGGAATTAAAGAATCATTAGTTTTGAAAAGCCCCGTTTTGATCATTTTTAAATATTTACACTAATTACCACCTATATTTTTGTATTTTTCCTTTTTCTCATTTTTTTATACTTTTCTTTTTAAGCAACTAACTAGAATGTATGGACTTTTGTTATTTTCATAACTTTAGGGTCATAGAACAAGAAGCACTTCAATCCTAAAATGCCTAAAAAAAGATAAATTCATCGTCCCTGATTTTTCACTTCTTCCAAACCAAGCTTAAAAATGAAATCACCGTTAAATATAAGTAAAGATGCTAACACTACTCATACTTATAACTTGTGAAACTTTTCGCTCTCGACAATTATTATATATTATGTGAGTGTGCTATTTTGAATTTCAACCATGGATCAACGTTTTGCAAAATTTTCTATGCGTCACGTTCCACCCAAAAGTAATGAGTTTGAAGGCGAGATCATACCATGTAGCGACTTTTGTCTCGGCACATCCCAACCTTGCGGCTAAGTGACCAGGCTTTTGACACCCCACAGAGACTAGTATCGAGACTCACGAACCTTTGGTTTCAAAACCCTTGGATTTTCCGTTTATATATAATTTATTTAGAAAAATCACAACTTAAAATGAAATAGTCTTAGTTCAAAAGCATATTTAAATTTAGAAAAAGAGACTTTTCCCCTAGATTTATTAAAACAAATATAATTACAATTAGCCTTACTTGACCATGATAAATGAATCCTCGACCTTTTTGAAGGCCGCAACATCGGTTATGAGCCGGAAAGATGCAGCAAACTTTTATCAGTCTCGGAGAATTACTATGTGCCTTATTTAGAAGACTGCAACATCGGTTGTGAGCCGGCAAGATGCAGTAAAATTTTATTAGCCCACAGTTTTTATTATTATTACTACCTCATTTTCATCATTTTTTAACACTTTTTATACCCCCCATGTTATAGAAATAATTTCTTTTTAGAAAAATTGAAGTATAATTTGGATAAGAATAGATAAATTTTTGTTATCGACTCATACTTCTAAAATCGTTGATTTAAGTTTAATTTTTCGAAAAGAGCACGTAGTATTAGTCCGGTTAGAAGCTATGGGTGAAAAAGCCACAAACTACACTTATGAGCTCTTAAGATTTCCAAATAATCCTTGTTTAGCATCTTACTCATAATTAACTCTATCATTTCTCGTTCTTCGCAAATTTAAAATCTTTAATAAAAAGATCCGCGAATGCTTAGTCAAGTTTATAACGGTTAAGGGACAAAGCTAAGAGCTCAACACGCTCGATCGAGTCAAAATTTATTCTTATTCTACCCAGAAGGAAAGTCAACATTGTGATAAAACACTTATTTTATTTTTGAAAATTTTTAATTTTTTTCATTTTTTTGGTATTTTGGTGGTAAAAACGGGATTACGTGAAAACAACGGCTGCAAGCACAATCAAATCGATAGATTCTCTCATACTAGAATTGAACATTGTCCTCAATGTTTTAAGAAAGGTCTATATGTAAATCTAAAGCGTTTATTAAGATATGCCTCAAGTTTAAACTCTTAGTCGTTAAGTTTAAGATGGATTCCTCATATTCATGCTAGGATTGATGCTCGGCTGATCGAAGGACAAATTACGAGCACGAAAAGGCTTTCATATCCGGGGCAAATCCTGGAATCAACAGAAACCACAATCGCGGTGAAAGATTGAGCAGCTCTCACAACACACTTATTCATTACTATTATTATAATTATATTTGGATAAGCATGGGTTGCCACCCACGAAGCGCTTGTTTATTAAAGAGTCACTAAGCTTGACTCGTTCCCAAATTCATTTGTCCATGGGGAAAGTTTGGAGATCCAGGACAACCATCGGTGGTATGTCCCCTCCAAATTAGTGTTTAAGTCTATGACCATTCACCTTGAAGTTTGGCCCGTCGGTTTGAGATAACTCGACGGTGCCATAGGAAATACTTGGGTAACGGTGAATGGTCCAGTCCAGCGGGTCTTAAGCTTGCCCGAGAAAATCTTTAATCGAGAATTAAAGAGGATAACTCGATCACCAACGTTGAAAACGCGATTCTTGATCTTGGAGTCATGGATCCTCTTTGTTTTCTCTTTGTAGATCAAAGAGTTCTCATAGGCTTGATCACGAAGTTCATTTAATTCATTCATTTGAACTTTCCGGTGATCACCCGCGGTCACAAGGTCATAATTGCAATGCTTTAAGGCCCAATAGGCCTTATGCTCGAGCTCGATGGGAAGATGACAAGCCTTTCCATACACCAACTTGTAAGGAGTGAACCCGATGGGTGTCTTAAATGCGGTACGGAAGGCCCACAAGGCGTCATCCAACTTATCGGACCACGAAGCACGGTGTTCACCTATGGTCCTTTCCAGAATGCGTTTCAAACCACGATTTGAAACCTCAACTTGCCCACTTGTTTGTGGGTGATATGCGGTGGAGAGACCGTGAGTAACTCTATATTTAAGCATGACCTTTGCAAACTGGTCATTGCAAAAATGGGTACCGCGATCACTAATGATAGCATGAGGGGTCCCAAATCGGGCGAAGAGAGATTTTAAAAATTTACAAACAACTTAGGTGTCATTGGTGGGGAGCGCTTTCACTTCAACCCATTTTGACAAATAATTGACGGCCACGAGTATATACTTGTTCCCGCGCGAAGACGGGAATGGGCCCATGAAGTCGATGCCCCAAACGTCAAAAATCTCACAAACTTGAATTGCGTTTTGAGGCATTTCATCTCGTTGTGAGATTTTTCCCTGACGTTGACAAGTGTCACATCGGAGTGACCTAGGGCATGGGCTTCGCGGCTAAATGGTAGCCAACCAAGAATCCTGATGTAAAAAAACTTTTCTTGGCGGTGTAGTTGGCACCATAATGTCCCCCGGTGGGCCCATTATGGCAAGCTGTGAGGATATCAACAGCTTCTTGGCCGTAAACACACCGCCGGATCACTTGATCCGCACAAATTTTGAACAAATAGGGGTCGTCCCAAAAGTAGTGCTTAACATCTTGAAAATTTTCCTTTTTTTATTGGGACGACAGCCCTTTAATCACAAAGTTCCCCGCATGGTAATTTGCAAATTGGGAAAATACCATGGGGTTACTATAATCCCACAGAATAGGTAACCATACCAAGTGTCTCGAGAGGAAATGTTTCGGTAATTTCCTTGTTTTCGAGAACATCTTGGTGGGGATTTTCAAGTTTGATAAGTGGTCGTACCGAAGATCTCCGCACCTTTTTTTATTCACGAATAATGACATCAAATTCTTGGTGTAGGGAGAATCACGGAGTAATCTCAGTTTAGTATCTTGCAGGGAAAGAAGATATTTGAGAGCGAGTGGTCGTAGAGACAATGGTCTTCGACAAGATAAGTTTAGGCCATAATTTCTCACCTAAAAGCATACACCTCGGGTAATAAACTCTTTTTCTGTTAGTGTGTATGTGCTTGAGCATCCGTAATTGGTCTTACTTGCATAGGTATAGGAGATAAATGTTTGGTCTTCTATTGCCCAAGACTGCACCTACCGCGTAATATCACTAGCATCACAACTTAATTTCAACGGTAAGTCCCTAATTCGGGGGCACTAAAAATTGGAGCTCTCGGATTATCTTCTTCTTAAGTATATCTAAATGATTGAACACATTCTTCCGATAGATAGAACGGTATCTTTTCAAGAAGATGGTATCATTCGGCGGGGGATTTTAGAAATTCTTGAATAAATCGATGATTAACCGGCGTGATCTTAAAAAAACTTAGAATTGCTTTAACGAAAGTCTGATGAGGGAGTTTAGCTATAACAGCGACTTTAGCTTGTCGACCTCAAATCACGGACTTGAAACTTTTGCACTAGAACAATTGCCTTCTTTTTACCATAAATTGACATTTCTCCCATTTAGAATCTAAAATTAGTGTCTTGCAACGTGTGAAGCATTTTGTCTAAAAATGGAGAGGTCCGAGAATCATCCCATTGTTCCTGTCATGTCGTGGAAAATGGCCATCATGCACCTTTGGAACGTGCCCGGAGCATTACACAGCAGAATGCAATTCGTCGGGTAGGACAAATCGGTCATAAGGGCAAGTGAAAGGTGGTCTTCTCATTGGTCTTGCGGGTCTATTTGAATTGGATAGGTATCTCGAGAAAACCTATCTAGAAAACAATAGTATTCGTTTCCCGCGAGTCTCTCAAGCATTTGGTCCATAAACGATTAACTGGAAATGATCTTTACGAGTAGGCTATTCATTTTACACTTTTGGGTAGTCAATGCATACACGCCATCCCGTAACTAATCGAGTAGGTATCAACTCATTATCATCATTTTCAATTACGGTTATACCGCCTTTCTTGGGCACACAATGAACGGGGCTAACCCACGGCCTATCAGCGATAGGATAAATCAATCCGGCATCATGGAGTTTGATAACTTCCTTTTTGATAACCTCATGAATTTTTGGGTTAACCCGTCTTTGATGTTGAATTGCCGGTTTAGAGTCATCTTCCATTAATATTTTGTGAGTACAAAATTGAGGGTCAATACCCTTTATATCGGAGATTTTCCAAGCGATGGCACGCTTGTGTGACTTTAAAACCTTTAGAAGTCGGAACTTCTCATCTTCTTTTATGTCTTTAGAAATTATGACGGGTAGTTTATCGGTACCCTAAAAAAATGCATACTCAAGATAAGAAGGTAGATTCTTAAGCTCAAGCTCCGGAGGATCGTCAATAGAAGATTTTATGATTTTAAGTTCCTCAACATGAAGTTCTTTCGGAGGGAGAGGAGATGATGGATCATCATTTAATAACTTCTCGAGTAGAAGAAGGTCTCCCTTCGGATCAAAGTCGTCATCATCAATTCCTGGTGGAATTGAATCATTTGTAAGACAAGCTTTGATTTCTTTCAAAATGAAGTCTCATTCCTTAAAAGGAGTGAGAGAGGGGGGAGAAGTAGAAAGGATAGGATCTAAAGATGGAGTGGGATTGCCACTCGTAGAACTATCTGAGAATCCAAGCACTTCTTGAGCATACTCCTCACAAGCTACGTCGATGACATCAATTCGATTAATTGATACAACATCATTGTAGGAGTATCTCGAAGTTTGACCAACTTTAAAGGTTATGGCTTCATCATCAACTCAGAGAGTTAATTCTTCACCATAAACATCAATCAAAGCACGTGTCGTCCTCAAAAAGGGTCTCTGACTTAGCAATTAATCATACATATATATAATAATAATACATATATAATAAATCACAAAAATCAATGATAATAAGTATTCTGAAAGATTTAATGAAATTACTTTTGACCAAAGTAAGATCAAAAATTTCCCGGGTCGTTTCCCGTCGAGGCGTGAATTTGAAAATCGAGTGTCGGTTTGTGAACAATGCTTGAATGATCAAATACTTTATTGGTTTTCGATTTCTACAATTAAAATGCAAAAACGAGTAAAAGAAACCCTAAAACAAAAACAATTTAAATTAGAACCTAAAACGGGAACGTAAAAACGCGACTTAAAAACCTAAAACATGAAATTTTAATCCTAAAATTATTTTTTTAACTTTTATAAGTCCTAAGTGACTAAAAAGAAAGAATAAAGAAAACTAGACCAAAAACGAAAGTGATTTGAGCTTAAAAACACGAAAAACGAGAACGAGATCGAATCCCGTTCTTTAAAAAACTAAATTTTGCAAAAACAACCCTACGAAAGTAAATTTATTTTTCCTAGGTCCTAATTGAAAAAAGAAAATTTTTAAAAAAAGAATTATATTTTTTTTGACTTTTTAATAATTTTTTATGATTTAATTACTGTTTTAATCTAAATTAATTATAAAAAATACTAAACACTTTTATAAAAATCTAAAAAATTAACAGAAAATACTTTAAACTATGCTGAATTTAAGAAAATTAAAGTGGTGAAGACAGCTTATCAAATAAGCTGTCTAATAAGCTAAAACAGCTTATAAGCTTAAAAGGACTAAAAGACTATAAAAATAAAATAAGAGGAATGTTAACTTAAAAAGACCCTAGGGCGAGTGTTAAGTGTGTGTGCTGTTAAGAGCGAGGTCGCAGGTTTGAGTCCTGGGCCTTCTCTTTTTTGGTTTGCTACAGTAATTTTTTTTTCACACTTATAGAACACACATAAATAACCAATTTTCTTAACTACAACTTTTTATAAGACTAAATAAATAAGCAGGTAAAGCTAACTAAAAAAGGTAGAATGCTAAAAAAAGACTAAATGGACAAAAGAGTTAAACTGCTTAAGTCATTTTGGATTAATAAGCTAAAAGAAAAGCACAAATACTAAAGCACTCAACTCCTATACCTGATAAGCTCTATTGAGCAAGAATAAGCACATAATTTAAACAAGATTAAGCTAAAAATGACTTAGTAACAGCAGGGGCTTTAAACTTAATTTTTTTAGCTAAGTATGCAAATAAGCTAACATAGGTAATTCTCTACACCTAATAAGCAAGAGGGAGCAAAAATAAGCCAAGACCTTAAGCTAAAATAAGCTACAAATGGGCTGCAAAAAGGGATAGAGTACTATATCTACTAAGGCATATATAAACTAATCTGTTAAGCTAACTTTTTAAGCACAATAAACTAGGGAAAAAGGGAAAAAAGCTAAAACAGATATCTATCTAAACTTAAAAAGCAAAGAAGAACAAAAATAAGCAAGGAAATACAAGCTAATAAGCCAGAAAAGCAATAAGCAACTTTTCCTAAATCTGTAAACCAACAGCCTAAGGGGGCATCTTTAGGGCTTATCTTTAATCCTTTAAAGGATCCTTATGGCTGAACTTTAGAGCATACTAGGGTTGTATTACCCTTGTTTTGTGCAAAGGGTTTGTAATAAGCATGTTCCTTTTATAATAATTTTATAGCACATTTTAATGTTCATGCTTATCATTTATTATTTACTGTTTTTGAATGCTTGACTCTTATGTTATTTATGTTGTTCATTGCTTATTATGCATGTCTTATGATTTTCATTGCATTTGGTTGAGTTTTAGACATAATCTGTGACTTTTATATTTTTTTAAGCTTTATGTGTTTTGCTTATTTAAAATGCTTATGATGATTGAAATGTGCTTATTATTGTCTTTTAAACTATTGTTATTATCGTATCCTAGGATTTGTTTGCTTAAAATTTGTTTGTATATGCTTTAAAAAATGCATTTTTCTAGGTTTATAAAGGGTGTTTGTTTAAGAAGAAATGGGGTCAGAATTGTGTTTTCATTGGTTTGGGTCACTAAGCCAAATTTAACTAGCTTCTTTAAGTAGGTTTAATCTGTTTTAAAAGGTTGTCAAGGGTTAAAATTCATTTTTAGCTTGTGAAGTAATGGCTTAATCTCGTGGGTTTATATCAGTTCAATATGTGTTTGAGTGTAAGATACTAGATTCAATTGTTTTTCGTTAAAGTCTTGTTTTTACAATCATATTATGTCTAACATGCAGTAGATTTAGTTCTGCATGAGTAGATGCATTAGCTTTTGAAATTTGAGTGTCAAAATATCTGCTCAAGGATATAGTTTTTTTTAGTAAAAGTTCTTTTTCAATTTCAAAATTAGATAGGTTAAAATAGGTTTAGTTTTTAAAGTCCCTTGCATTAGTGTTTGTAGATGAGTAAATCGGTTTGAGTCTTATTTTTGCATTTAAAGTCCTTTTTCTAGCTTAATTGTCGTCTGCAAAAAGCCCTTTTGTCTTTTTAAAAGAAAACTAAAACTCAGCATATGCTGAGTTCAACAAGCCCTTTTTAATGAGCTTTTCATGGCTCATTTGATTTTCAAAATACTTTTTGATGGTTGTTATAAATAGTATTAAGCATGATCTTTAAGATTTTTCTAGCCATAAGGGTCCATTTAAGAGCTTAAAAATAAGCTCAAAAGTGACCCCCTTGGCTGTTTGGCTAGCAGATTAAGCCAAAAAGCTTATTGGCCTTTCAGACCCTTTCTGCTTAATTTGTTAGTTTATTTTTGTTCTCCAGAGCTTATTAGGTGTAGGTGTGTATTTGCCTAGCTTATTTTGTCTGTGCATTGTGACTTACTGGCCATAAAAAAGAAGCTGAAACTGTTTGTACTTTATTATTGTCAATGAGTTAAAATAGCCTTTTGTCACCTTATTTTTGCTTATTCCTTTGCTTATTTTTAAATTTTGTTAAAAAGTCCCTTTGTTAAAGTTTTATATTTTAGCTTATTTTATAATTTTCCAAAAAGAAAAATGAAAAAAAATGTTTTTAAAAAAGGGAGAGGCATCGGGGGTGGTGGGTCGAACCCATGCTTTCCCACTTTGACACAGACACGTCCCAGAACATCCAGCACTTACCAACAGCACCAGTTGGGGCATCTGGTTCTATGGTGCACAAATTTAATTCTTATTCCCTTTATAGGAATTTTAGCTGTGAAACAGCACTTATCTTTAGTTATTTCTGCCTTATTTCATTTAGCGTTTTTCTAGGTTTCTTATATTTTTCCTAGATTCAGCATTGCTCAAACTACTTTTCGTGATTTTTTCAGAATTTTCTTAATTAGTTTAGTATTTTTAATGAATTTTTATTATTAAAACTGTTTTTAAATCATAAAAAATTATTAAAAAATCAAAAAAATATAATTTTTTAAAAAAAATTTCTTTTATCATTTAGGACCTAGGAAAATTAGATTTGCATTCGTAGGGTTAAAATTGTAGAATTTAGTTTTTTAAAGAACGGGTTTGAATCTCGTTTACGTTTTTAAATTCGTTATTGCATTCGTTTTTAGTTTAAATTGCCTTTTAATTGCTTTTTCCCGTAGAATTAGAAAACCAAATCCAATCAAATCTTGTTCCATTCAAGCACCAAATTTCAAACCGACTTTCGACTTTCCATTGCACGCCTCGACGGGAAACGACCCGGGAGATTTTAGATATTGCTTTGGTCAAAAGTAATTTCGTTGAAATCTTTTGTAATACGTATACTATATATAGATTATAATTACCCCTAAAAAGGGCTATTATAATTTTGGCGCCATTGCCGGGGAGGTGTGTGCGATTTTCGTGTCTACGTTTGAAGATTAGTTTTTGAAGACCCTTCCTCGGGAAGTTATCATTTTCGTTTGTGTATATATTTACTTATTATTAAATTTAAAAGAAATACCAAACAAGTACTTTTTCCTAAAGTATTGAAGTACCAAAAATTGAAATAACTAACAAAAACAAATCGTGTGATTAATCGTTCATATACGCTACCTTGAATTACAAACTATAAGGAGGGTACTAGGCGGGGCTCTGATCATTGGAACATCGCCCAAAAAGGAAGAGACCGCTTTTAAATCGGCTTCAGGTGCTAATTCATTCCGCTCTCTTGTGTGTAGTTTAATAGAGCTACCCGTGTCTTTTAACATCTGGTATACAAAAATATATTATGTTTTTCTTGGTTTTTAGTGCATGCGCACTCGCTATTCTGTCGTATCTAGTGTGAAATCCGCTTGCTACTATCCAATACTTCAAAATCCGAAACGTCGTAACCATAGACCTTCAAAGCAACCTTTTAATCTCAAAGAACCTCTTAAAAATTAAGCTCCTCCCGTAGTTACAATTGCCGATCAACGTACTATGGCGGAATTGCTCTGTGCACCCACGTGTGTTATGCCGGAGGCAATTGTGGTTCCCACCCAATTCTTGCCTGAGCATTTTCGAGCTCAAGCATAGTCTCATTATATGGATCACATTTGTTTCGTTCAACAAAATATCTTCCACACATAAATACAAGATGTGCCTAATTCACGCGATTAAGCTTATACTTTTTACATTCTCTATGCGGGGTGCAGCCTGCGTTGGTCAAAAAAGTACCCCCCCCCCCTTCGTTCTCCATTCTTCATTGGGAGATCTTGTTCCAAATTACTCAATGAATTCTTATCCCTCCCTCTTCAAGAACGAACAAATCTCTTAAACGAAATTTCCAACTCTTTGATAAACAACGTTTTGGTTCTCTTCGTCCTGCATGAGCATAGGACCATTACAAATATCTCCTTTGTGCATGCCCTCATCATTGTTTTACCGAATTGCACCAACTTGATACCTTCTACAATGCCTTAAACCCGGCCGACCAAGATTCCTTGAATTCTGCCGCCGGTGGCAATCTCTTGGAAAGACGGACTCAAGATGTGTTGAGGATTATCGAGAACAAATCCAAGGTCCGCAATTCACGAAACAAATCGATTGTTTCTCAAGTGAAATCAAGTGATGTTAATTCTTCTTCTTCCTCTGATTTAGTCAAACTTACTCATGCAGTAAATCAGTAAACGAGTGTTGTGACTACCGCCATGACGGCTATTCTAAAACAATTTCAAGCAACCCCACCTCCAGCTTCCGTAAAGGCTGTTGAGGAGATTTGTGTTATGTGCAATGGTGCTCATCCATATTATCAATGTCTCGCCGTTGATGGCAACACTTTCCCAGAATATCGGGATAATATCCAAGGATACGTTTCAGCAGCCGCGGTTAACTACAATCAGGGTAATTCCAGTTATCGTCCTCCAGGCTGGGATATCTAAACTAGACATCGGTTTTGCTCAACCAATCGGGCCAAAATAATCAAAACTGGTATTAGCAACTCTAAAAGATATAATCAAGGAAATCAATTTTCAAATCAAGATACATCTTATCAGTTCAACTCAACAAAGTCAAGAAAGTGGTCCTTTAAGTGAGTTGGAGAAATATTAGAAGATAAACGATGTTAATATAAAGCCAGCAAGCTCAATTAAAACGCAATGTAAAAATAAGTAGAACTCGAAATGCAAACTTCGATTTAAGCTTAATGTCAAATCAAACCAATGAGCTAAAGAACATGATGGCTAGCTTTTTACCATGAACACCTCTTATATCATCGGTACGGGAAAAACTTCCCTAGCACCCGTTGCTAACCCAAAAGGTGAATTGCGAATAGCCTATTACATCGAAGTGGGTCCTTGTTCCTGATGGACCTTCCGTTTCCTATGCCTCATCTATTACATTAATCCAGAGTAGAGATGAACGATGTTGAGGAAGACTTATAACGTACCAGTAAACTGCTGAGTCTACCAATTACTGCCCCCCTCCTAAAAGATTCACATTTTTTTATTACCCCCCCTTTTTATATAATTTAAGACACCCCCCCCCACCCCCATCACAACTCAGACCCCCCCCCAACCCCACCCCACCCCCCCTCCCCGCTTTTTTTCTCACAATCCCCAAAAATGCTAACCTACTTCTATACAAGAATTATTGTGGATGCACCAAAGGATCCTCTTCACCCTCATATCCCTTACCCTTCAAGAATGAACCAAGAAAAATGGCAAGAGAAAGATGAAGTCCAAATTTACAAATTTTGACAAATGTTCAAACAACTTCATATCAATATCTCTTGTCGATGCTTTGATTCTTATCCCAAAATACCAGAAGATGCTTAAAGTCTCCTTTCCAATAAGGAGAAACTTTTAAAGCTAGCAAATACACCCCTCAATGAAAATTGCTCAGAGGTTATCCTTAAGAAGTTACCTGAGAAACTAGGAGACCTTAGGAAATTTCTTATTCCGTATGGTTTTAGTGAGCTCAAGTGCAAGGCCTAGCCGATCTAGGTGCTAGCGTTCATCTGATGATGCGTGCGATCGTCTCAGTTTGGAATAAAAGTTAGGTTTACCGATGCTATTTCCATCGCATGACCTTGTATACTAGCTAACCGAACAATTTGTACACCGGCTGGAATAGCAAGAGATGTCTTTGTTCTGGTTAGAAAGTTCACATTTCCTGCTGATTTTGTCATCGATGATTATGAAAGCGATCCTCGAGTCCCCCTCGTCTTAGGAAGACCGTTCTTACGGACTGCTCGTGCTTTGATTGACGTTCACGGAGAAATAAATGATTATTCGTGACGAGTGACGAAGATTAATTCTTGAATTGAGACATGTACTTCAAGCATTCTAACAAGCTAATAATAATAATCAGTCAACCATGATTGACATCTATTTGTATCTCATAAAGATTATCTTGAGGACTTGTTTAACAAATGAAAAAGATAACAATCATCAAGAGTGGCCATCCCACTTTCTTTTATATTCTCTTTACCGACTTGATCTTCCACCAAAAGTTAATATGATGATTCTTTGTTCGAGGGAGACATTATTGAGTACTTGCTAAATCTGATAAACCAAGATTCTCCCTCCATATTATGATAATTCCTTTATAGTGGTATGTACTCACTTCTTCTTCACCTAGTCTCCCGATTTTTGAGACTAGCGACTATTTTCTTAAGGAGTTCGCCGATGAACTCGCTCATTTTGCATTTCCACCAGGAATTGATTACCTTCCCTTTGACATCAAATCCGATCTTAGAGAGATAGAATAATTTGCTTAACATGTCTATCGAGGAAAGTGGATATTGCTATTCTTGAAGATTCGGTTGAATAAAATTTCTCATGATAACAATCTTGTGATACCATTTCTGAGATGTTAACTGAGGTACAATGCGCTTGATTTTCATCCCCCACCATTATGGGATGATTATTGTGATGAACTTTTTTGATCTTGAGACCATTAATGATAAATACTTTGATGATCCTTTTGACTCCAAGGAAGAGAAATCAAAGATCTAAAATCTTGATGATGAACTTGATCACCTGGATCAAGTAATTTTCCTTCCTTTACCGCGAAGAGTGACTTGTTCTTCTATGAGGATTTTCTAAGGTTGATACTTTTGTCTTTAGTCCGATAACGAGGAACAAAGTATTTAATTCGGGTGTACTTCATTAATGAGAACCTTTTAGGTGAAGAAGTTAGAGCAGACAGTCAAGTCAACTCAAGCTAGAAGGAGATTCAGGATAGTTGTTTCTGATGATGAAGAAGATCTAGAGGATCCTTCCAAACAGGGGAGGAAAATTACAGAGATTGATCAAGACCCCTCTATTTCATTGGTACATGATGAAGGAACATCATAGATTCAAGAAGATATAGAGATTCAAGAGAAGATTAGTGATGATACTGAGGTAGTGCTCGAAGAAGAAGAGCCTACTGAGCTTGTGGAAGGTCAAGGTAGTGGTGAAAAAAGAGAAAAAAAAGTTAGTACTGTTGGTGCATAGCATAGTACTGTTATTCCAGAAGTTAGTACTGCTGCTGCAAATTTGGTATATATAAGATGGAGTGCACAGAAGAGGAAAGATAAAGGAAAAGCAATTATGGAAGAAGATGAATTTGTTTAGAAAAAAACTAAGAAGCAGCTAGAGCAAGAAATACTTGGGCATGAAGAAGCTATTAGACTACAAGAATAGATTGATGAAGAGGAAAGACAAACGATTGCAAGGGATGCAGAAATAGCTATGTAGTTATAAGAGGAGATTAACAAAGCAACACAAGAACAAGAGAAGCAAGAAGTTGTAACTAAAGCTGATCCAACTTATGTTATTGATTGGAGTGATCCTGCAGTGTTAAGATACCATGCTCAGCTGAATAGACCAAACTCTGTAGCTGAAGTAAGGAAGAACATGGTCATGTACTTGAAAAATCAGGGAGGATATAAGATGAATTATTTCAAGGGAATGAAGTATGAAGACATTAGACCTATATTTGAAAAGGTTTGGGATCAAAATCAATCTTTTGTACCCATGGATTCTGAAGACAAGGAAAAAGGTAGCAAAAAGAAAGCAGGAGGAAGCAGGAAGAAAACACTTGCTAGGAAAAGAGTAGGTGAAAAGCAAAGTGATCAAAGTGCCAAAAGACAGAAGACAGAATATGAGAAGGAGAAGGAAGAACTTAAAGCCTATTTAGATCTGGTTCCAAGAGAAGAATTTGCTATGGAAATTAAATGTTTGGCTACTAAGTATCCAATAGTTGATTGGAAGACTTATGTTCTGATAGAAACCTTTATGTATTATCAAATCATCAAAGCAGATGGAGTTCAAAGAACTACAAAATTTTCAGTGAGATGCTTGATGATTTTGACAGACAGGATGTAATGGATCTACACAGACTAGTAGAAGAAAGATATCCAACATCAAGACTAGAAGGATATGACTTGATGTTATGGGGAGATCTGAAGATCTTATTTCAACCTGATGAAGAAGATGAAGTCTGGAGGCATCAACATGAATACAATTTGATAAGCTGGAGACTATTTGATTCATGTGGAATTCATATTTTATTGATGGACAATGGAATTGCCATTCACATGATGATAGAGAAGAAGTATCCACTTACTCAAGAAATGCTATTAAAGATGTTAAGCAGAAAACTAGAGGTTGATCATAAAAATAAGATGGCATTTGAACTTTTAAAGTCTATAAGGTCACAAGTACAGAAGTAGAAGAATGTTTGGAAGAATCCTCAATAGTGGAGTCTAGAAGATTAAATATAGAAGAAACTTGAGATTTGAAGGTAAATCACAAGTTTACGGGAGGATTGTTGGGATTTAGAGCTTCTACACTTAGTACTTCTAGTTATAGTTAGTTAGTACTGCCAGTACATTGTTAGTACTGCCAGTATAGTTAGTACTGTTAGTTATATAGTTAGTACTGCTTAAGTGATATGCATGAGTTATATTAGGAATAGATATGCATGATCACTTAACGCGTTTTGTAAGCCCATTAGGGTTTTCCTTAGTGTATAAAAGGAACCCTATGACATAGTTAGAGATATCAATTTTAATAAAAGCAATACAAGTTTTCATAGTTAGTTATTCTGTAAGTTAGGCAGAATATTTGCAATCAATATATATTCAAAGTTTTGTTTACATTGTTCTTCTTAGTATTACAAGTTAGATTCCGCATAACTTGTAGGATTCATAATCATGGTTTCTCATATAGTTAGTTTGAATCTATTCAAGTTAACTAAGCCTTAACAAGCTAAGAAGATCTATTCATTAGGACTCACACAAACTTCCTGTTATATCAAATTAAGGTTGCTTAAAAACCCTAATATCACCAGATTTAACATGATAAACAAGACAGAAAATTCATACGTTCAATATCTTCATAACTTCGACATAGAAACACCTTGTAGATCCTAGATTGAGAGCCACCAGGCTCTAATACCAATTGTGGAGTCTGTTACAAGACTCGTCTAGGATAATAGAAACATCAAAGACTAAAAATAATGCAGCGGAATAACAATAATACAAACAATGATGTTTAACAAGGTTTTCTTTTATTCATTCATAGCCCCAAACAATTCTTGAGGCTACACTATCTAACTAATAAACTATTAACTAATTAACTAGCTAACTAACTAATACACATGCTTTCTTTGGTGTGTCTAGACTCTCATTGGAAGAGATCTATATTTCTGGATGCTAATACCAGATGCCCTATACCCTTTATATATAGGGTTTACAAGAAAACCTAGAGTACTAAGGAAGCTATCTTTGATATTCTTTGACTTCTTAATGAATATCTTCATGGAAATCTTCCAGCTTTTAATTCTTCTATATGTAGAATACCAAAGTGTCACATTAAGCCCTTCTGTTCCATTTGTTTTCATATAAGCACATGTAGTTTTGTAATCATAAAATCTATAAACCGATCATTTTTTATCACGAATAATGACATCGAATTCTTGGAGTACGAGAATTCACCGAAGCAATCTCGGCTTAGCATCTTACTTAGCAAGAAGATATTTGAGAGCCGAGTGGTTCGTATACACTATGGTCTTTGATAAGACTAAGTAAGGCTAGAATTTCTTGAAAGCATATACTACGGCTAATAATTCTTTTTCCGTAGTAGTGTAATGTGCTTGAGCATCCGTCATGGTCTTACTAGCATAGTGTATAGGCTGAAAATGTTTGGTCTTTTGTTGCCCCAAGACTGCACCTACCGCGTAATCACTAGCGTGACACATAATTTTAAATGGTAGGTCCTAATTGGGGGCAACTAAAATCAGGGCTTCGATTAACTTATTTTTAAGTATATTAAATGCTTCAATATATTCTTTCGAGAAAACAAACAGGGTTTCTTTTTCAAGAAGATGAGTCATCGGCCAGGCGATTTTAGAAAATCTTGAATAAATCGACGATAAAATCCAGCGTGACCTAAAAAACTTCGAACACCTTTGACGGAAGTCGGATGAGGGAGTTTAGCTATAACATCAACTTTAGCTTTGTCGACCTCAATCTCGGACTTTGAAATCTTATGTCCGAGGACCATGCCCTCTTTAACCATGAAATGGCACTTCTCTTAATTTAGAACTAAGTCAGTGTCTTCGCACCGTTTTAGCATTTTGTCTAAATGGGAGAGGCATGACGAGAAAGAATCCCTAAAGACCGAGAAATCATCCATGAAGACCTCTATTGTTTCCTCGATCATGTCATGGAAAATGGCCGTTATGCACCTTTGGAACATGCCCGGAGCATTACTTAAACCAAAAGGCATACGTCGGTAGGCAAACGTCCCATAAGGGCAAGTGAAGGTGGTCTTATCTTGGTCTTTCGGGTCAATAGGTATTCGAAAATATCTAGAAAAACCATCTTTTTTTTTGGGTAAAAGGGCTACTACCCCGGTAAAATATATTACTCCAAAAAAGCGTTTAAGAACAATGGATATAGGTGAATCTTTTATCAAACCCGTTACATGGGCATACAACCAGCATAATAAGCTAAAACCAAACAAACATCCATATGAATTGACATGCCACTCGTATTGACTACCAATACAATTAAAAACTAGATGAGAACAAAATCTATTTTTACCATCATATTTAAGCTGATAAGTCACGATATTCCTTAGAGCATCATCTAGCCGACTGACCCTTGATCCGCATAGCCATCATAGAAATCAAAATCATCTTCTTCAGTCTTTTACCACCTCTAATGAACCATCCAATGCGGTAAAAACAGCCTCATCATCAGTAGTATCATCTTCATTAATAATTTCACGATTATCCCATTTAGAAGGACTCCTAACATTCTTACCCTTAAGACCATTAGAAAACAATAGTATTCATTTCCCGTGAGTCTTTCGAGCATTTGGTCCATAAACGGCAACGAGAAATGGTCTTTACGAGTGGCATCATTAAGCTTTTAGTAATCAATACAACACGCTCATCCAGTTATAGTCTCTAGGAATCAATCTTTATATTCATTTTTTTTTAACAACGGTCATTACTACCCTTTCTTAGGCACTCAATGAACGGGGACTCACCCACGGACTATCGTAAGATAGGGTATAATCAAGCGGCATCAAGGCAGTTTGGATAACTCCCTTTTGTGAACCTCATGAATCTTTTAGATTTACCCTTCGTTGATGTTGAATCGCCGGTTGAATTCGTCCCTCCATTAAGTTTTGTGAGTACATAAATAGGGTTGTTTCCTTTATGTCGGAGATTTTACAATGCGGATGGTCCTGTTTGTGTGACTTATAGAACTTTTTAAAAGGACGGCTTTTTCTAATCTTTTTACTCTCAGAATAGTTATGACTGGTAATTTTCGGTTCCTTCTTAAAATGCCATATTCAAGACGAGACGGTAAATCCTTGAGCTCGAGCTCCGGAGGATCATCAATAGAAGATTTAATCATTTTAATTTCCTTAAAATGAAGTTTCTTTCTGAGGGAGAGGAGATGATGGATCATCATTTAACAACTTCTCAAGTAGAATAAGGTCTCCCTCTGGATCAAAGTCGGCATCATCAATTCCCGGTAGAATTGAATCATTTGTTAAACAAGCTTTGATTTCTTCCAAAATGTACGTTACTTTCAAAAGGAGTGAGAGAGGGGAAAGAAGTAGAAAGGATAGGATCTAAAGATGGAGTGGGATTGCCACTTTTAGAACTATCCAAAAATCCAAGTACTTCTTGAACATACTCCTCACATGAAACATCGATGACATCGATTCGATTAATCGATTCATAATTATTGTAGGAGTATCTCAAAGTTTGACCAACTTTAAAAGTTATGGCTTCATCATTAAATCAAGAGTTTTTTCCTTCATCCGTACAACTATAATAATCGCTCGAGTTGTCCTTAGAAAAGGTCTCCTGAGAATGAGAGGAACCCAAGGATCAGCATCGTAATCAACGACTACAAAATCAGCCGGATAATGGAACTTCCCCACTTTAATGAAGACATCTTCGGCGACACCTTTTGGTCGAGTAATTGATCGATCCGCAAGCTTGAGAGTCATTCGATTGGAGGTAAGTTCGGGAAGAGAAAGCTTTTTCCATACAGAAAGAGGCATTGATTGATGCTTATCACAAAGGATCATCCAAGGACTGAGCAATTCAAATATTCCTAATAATCACTGGTATACACGAATTGCCGGGGTCTCAAGTTTTTCGAGAATACCTTTTTTGGAATAAACAAGCGAACAATTCTCTCATTTCACCGGTTTTTTAGGCTAAGTCAAACAATTTTTCTTTGTTATTAATGAGACTTTTAAACATTGAAGCAAATTTTGGCATATGAAGAAGAGCATCCACGAAACTAAGCTCGAAATGTAATTCCCTAAAGATTTCAACAAATTTTGAAGCTAGAATATCATCTTTTTCACGGAGCTTTTATTTGTTGGCTCGTGAAGGATAAGGTATAGACGGTTTAGGCTTAGGAGCAACAACGGGCTCATCAATTGGAGCTTGAATTTGGACTACCGGAGGTTGGATGTTTTTGGTACTCGGTTGCACCGTATCCTTTGTCACCTCGGGTTCCCGTTCCACCACCTTAGGAAGAGGAGAAAGAGGAGGTGGAATCGGAGGTCCATCATATGAAATACCACTTCGGGTGGTGATTGCTTTCAAGTTACCCCTCGGGTTAGCAATGGTGTTGCTAGGAAGTGAACCCGAGCCCGAAGAGGAAGCGGTATTCATTTGGAAAAAACTAGCCATCATGTTCTTAAGTTCATTGGTTTGATTTGACATTGTAGCTTGCATTTCATTCCTCATTTCATTCTTGAATGTATTATTTTGATTTTGCATTGTAGACTGCATTTCATTTCTTAATTCTGATTTTAAATTACTGATATGATTTCTCATGGCTTGCATACTAGCCTCATTTGTTTTCTTAAATTTCTCCAAGTCACTCGAAGTAGTAACTTGAGTTTGAATCGAAGCTTGATAAGACGTATTTCCTTGATTGAAGTTATTTCCTCGATTCTGGTTAAACCCTTGATTTTGCCCATTCGGTTGAGCAAAACCGGGTGGTCGAAACTGATTAGCTATACTCTAGGGACGATAACTGGTATTTCCCTGATTGTAGTTCACTGCGGCTGCTGAAACATATCCTTGAATATTGTCTTGATAGCCCTAAAAAGTGTTGCCATCGGTGGCAGGACACTGTCGATAAGAATGAGCACCACCACAGGTAACATAAGATTCCTCAACAGCTTTTACGGAAGCTGAAGCTGGGGTTACTTGATGTTGTTTAAACATCGCGGTCATGTCACTAGTCATGGCACGGGCTACGGCATTGGCTATCTCTGAAGAATCAACATTACTTGCTTTCACTTGAGAAATAATCGGTTTGTTTCTTGAATTACGAACTTTTGATTTGTTTTCAATAATTTTCAACACATCTTGTGCACTTCTTTCCAAAAGATTGCCACCGGCGGCAGATTTCAAATAATCTTGATCGGATGGGTTTAAACCATTGTAGAAGGTATCGAGTTGATGTAATTTGGTAAAACCGTGATGTGGGCATGCTTGAAGGAGATCCTTGAAACTGTCTCATGCCTCACTAAACGTTTCTTCAAACTTTTATTGAAAATTTAAAATTTCATTCCGGAGATTTGATGTTTTTTATGGAGGAAAGAAATGGTTAATAAACTTGGACACAAGATTGTCCCAAGTGAGAATAGAACGAGAAGGTTCTTTGTCAAGCTAAATTCGGGCTGGACCATCGATAGAAAATGAAAAAAGCATAAGCTTAATTGATGTCTCGGGCACATCTTTGTACTTCAATGTAGAAGTAATCTTGTTAAAATATCAAATATGAGCATGAGGATCTTCTTTCTCAAAACCGAAGAATTGTTTTGAAGTTACAAGATTGATTAGACTATGCTTGAGCTCGAAAAGCTCAGCGGGAATGGGTGGTACTATGATTGACTCCGCATAACCTCGGTGGGTGCACGGAGTAATTCCGCTATAGTACGTTGATCAGCCATCGTAACTATGGGAGTCTCTTCAAGAGTGAAAGGTTTGACTCTTTGTTTTGAACGTCTACGATTACGACGTTTCGGATTCGTAGAAGTAGGATTCGTAGAAGGTTCACCAACGAATTTTGAAGAAGAGCGAGTTTGCATACACTAAAAACAAAATTAAGAGAAATAAAAAGAAAAATATTTTTGTAACCGATAATCGAACAAGTGTAAGGTAGCTCTTTAGAAACGCACAAAGAAGCGGAGGAGCGGGTAAGCGCGAAGCGTTTTAAAAACCTTCTCCTTTCGGGTCAAAGTTTGTAGGATCAACCCTCCTTAAACATCTCTTAAAGTTTGTAATCTAAATGTGAGCCGATTTCACAAGTGAAACAACAGTTGTTTTTTTTGTTTTTCAATTCTTTTTTGGTTTTTTTAAATACTTTAGGAAAAATATTTTTGATTTTTCTAATAAATCTACGAAAATAAATCGAGAAAAAAAAATTTGTATTTTTTTTAGTTTTATATATAATTGATTAATATAATTGATTAATTCAGAGGAAGGGTCTTCAAAAACAATTTTCTATAATGCTTCATCGCGATATTCGAGTCACTCTTCACGGGCAGCAGGCGCCAAATTTTGATTCGTAATATTTGAGCAGTTTTAAGATTTATATAGATTTTTAACAATGAGCTATGTTGTGTTGTGGTTGTAGTTTGCCGTATGGATTTTATGTTGATGACTGGGTTAATTTGTATTTCTTGCATTTACCGATGAGTACGTTTCTCAGTCGTAGTGTGTTTGGGTGTTTCGGTGTTGGGAGTGGTGCGGCGGGTGATTGATTTGTGTTGATAGGTTTTTGTTGTGGGGTTTATTTTTATAACGGTGGTATTTTTGACTTTTTTCATTGGTTTTGTGGGGCATTTATTTGTTGGCATTTGTGGTGTGTTTCCAGTTTTTTTTTAGTGTTAGGGTTGACGTTTTAGAGTCGGTTTTCAGTTTCGTGGTTTTTTTTTTCATATTTTTATATAATTTTTTATTTTGTTTATAGTTCCTTTATGATTTAAAAATTTTTTAGATAATACGCCTATTATTTTTTTTTGGGTTTGTCATATTTTTTGTTGGTTGTTTACATTTCTGGGGTAGCACGTATTTTGTGTTGTTTTTTTTTGTTTCGGTGTTGGTTTTTTGTATGGTAAATAGTCATAGTGGACAAATACTTTGAACTAATTTTATACTTAAGTATTAATAATTAGAGACCAACTGCTTATCTCATGAAGCTGGTATTATGCCCTTAACTGCTGAATGAAATGCCTTATTATGGCAAAAATGGGTTTTAAAATAATAAATGGTTAGGGGATGTGTTATCGTACATAGTACTTGTTGGGAGACTTGTTGGTGTGGAGAATGTGTATGTTAAGGCTATGGGGGGGTATGGTGAGATCCCAGGTTCGACCTGGGCTTCCCTATACTCCGTATGTTTTTATTTTTTTTGAAATTTTCTTTTTGTAAAAGCTTTATACTACTAAAATAAGCACTTTTAACAAAATTGACGTTTTGCTTAAAAACCACTAATTAGCTGGGAAAAAACTAGCTTATGGTGACAGAAATGCTTTAAATGGCTCAAAAGCTTAAATATTTAGCTGTTTATGCTACAAAAGCTTCTTTAAGACTCAAAACTATTTGTCCAAATAAGCTTAAAGGACCTATAATCACAAATTTAATAAGCAAATCTAAAAACCCAAATTTAAGCATAATTCTAATTATGACATAAGCTCTGAAAATCATATTATAGCTTTTTTTCTATAAACTTGATATCTAAAAGCATTAGTAGGCACTTTTAAGCTGAATTTTTAAGAGATTAAAAATCAATAAGCTTGACCTTAAAACCTAAAATCAGATGAAAAAATTCACTTATAGTTACTAGAATAAGAAAATTTAAGCTCTTAAGGGAACACTAATAAGCTATCTAAAATTGCTAATGAAAAAAAAGCATTTTTAACTAATACATTTGTTTTTTATTTTTTAATTGTTTTATAAATGACAAAATGTACTTCTTCAGGCTTAATTTTTAAGATTGCTGTGTTGACCTAAATAATGACCTCAATAAGTCTTAAACAGATTAAGCTAATACCCTAGAGAGCTTATGCAATGAAAATCAAAACCTAGAACAACCTCTAACTGACCTAGATTTGAAATCTAAAAACTAACTTTTAAAACTTTATTATAGGAAACTTATACTGAAAGTTTATTAGAATTTTTCCAAAAATTAATGAGACAAGAGCATGCTTAAACCAATTTCATTTACTACTGGCAATTATGACTTTATACACGCATTGAAAAACAAATCTAGAATTGATGACTAACAATGATCTAAGCAGATAAGCTGATTTATCAATATAGAGTACCCTTAGATTCAATTCAAAGAATAGATTATACTTAAACTTGGGATTCAAACCTTTAAAAGTTTAACAAACTGAATTTTAAGCTTAGTTTTGGCTTATCGAAATTGATTATTTTAAAAGGTCAATAGAATACTAAGCTAGTACTAAATCATGTTAGTACTGCTAGTGCAAAACACACCTTAAGTTTTAGTAAAGTCGTTTTTTAAGATTTAAAAGCAGTTTACCCCGTTTTAAATAAGTTGTTTAAACATTAATAAAGGGATTAAGATCTCCCCAAGATTATTAAGTCCATATAATATTCATAAGCTTATCACAATTAAGCTGTGTTCAAATAAGCTAGATTAAATAATTTTCAATATTTTTGATGTTTTTTTGCAGAGTTTTAATGTAATGTTCTACTCTAATAAGATATAAATAATAACGCACTAACTATCTTTTAAAAGATTATAGAACATGCTTAGATTAAGCAGTTTCTGATCAGTAAATAAGATTATGTTATAGAAATAAGCAATTTTTAATGCTTTCTATGTGAAAAGAGAAAGTGTACCTTGCCCGCTATTGCTCGAATCATGGGCATTTATGCTCTTAAGGGTGCTGATCTTACAAGCTTCCAACTTGTTTAATTACAAACTATGGGTTATTGTCACATTAAGACATCACTATAATGGGATTTTCTTCCACTTTGCCGTGGGGTTATTTAGGGGTGGAGGTTTTGAGGTGAGAAACTAACTCAGTTAAGCTTTAAGGGCTAAACTGAGTTCAAGCTAGCTTAAGAAGTTTAGAGAGCTCATTGAGGCTTGTAAAGTCATTACACAAAACATGATAAGCTAATTTGCTTTATATGTAAGACAGAATTCAAAGTTCAATATTTAAAAGTGAAATTTCAATTTTATTAATAGAAAAGAGTTACAAGGCTTCAAAATAAAATTCAATAAGCAAAACAATACAATAAGCTACTAAACTAGAAAATAAGCTAAAACTAGACTTCTTGTGGTAAGTGAGGAGTCCTCCTTCTATAGCTGAGAGGTGAAGCTTCTAGGACCCTAGGACGCTCCTCTTCAATCAATCTTGGCCCTTCAATCTAATAAATCTAATTTGAGCCCTTGCTTAGCCTTTACGCATCATTACCCAATCATTGGCCATGGGATTGCTAACCTGGAAGGACAAAAATTTCACTACGTGCGTCATGTGTCAGGGTGGGTTCTTCTAGAAGCCTTCATGTGAGGATTGATTGGTTTTACCCTGGGTTTGTTTGTGTAAAAATGGAAAGGAGGGAAAAAGGAGGAAGATGCACAGTGAATTTAACCGAGTGTTTGACCCTGTGTTTTATAAAATGATCTTTGACCCGGGTATTGGACTAAGGGTTTGGGATTGGGTTATGAGTTGGGCCAGTTTTAAGTTTATAGGTTTAAAGGATTTAACGGGAGTTATAGATGAGGACTAGTAGTGTAATGGAAAGGACTAACGGTGCAATTTGGTTTGGACTGATGATGTTAGTCCCCAAGGACTAACTTTGTAATAGTTTTTAGGGTATTTTAGGGTTAAAGGATTAATGGGATTGGGTTTGATTGAGACTTAAGATAAATTCGCCTTCGGCTTTAATTTCTCGTACTCTTTCCATTCCCGTGCTAGGTTTTGTCCGTTTTGCTTTGTTTTTGTCCTTTTATTGAATATCCGTTACCTGCAATACACAATTGACAAAACACACATATACACTGCATTTTTCTTGTATTTGTGGTCATTGTTGGTCTTTTTAGCTCGTTTACTTAGGTAAAAGGTATGTGTATTTAAGCACATACCACTATACAACATAGGAAACTTAGCACTTACATGAAAAACAAAATAGAAACGAGTAGGAAGTGGCATAAATGGTTTGAACATCAACCAAGTTTCAATTGGTCACCTAAGAGCCCAACTGCACAAACACCATCAAGTGTTAATAAGAGTAGAACTAGTTTCGTAACTCACTCTAAAACACCAGTTACCACATAAAAATGGGTAGCTAAACTATCTACTCTTCCATTCGTGTTTTCCTCATGTGGTGTAGGTGATCCAACTCGTCCTTTGGATTGTTGATAGCGGGTGCTCAAAGCATATTACTATCAATCTTAAACTAGTGAGAAAATTCATAGAGAAATTCATGGGAACGGTCTACTTCGGAAATGACCACTTTGCAGCAATCATTGGATATGGAGAATATGTTCAGGGAAACCTCATGATATGTCACGTATACTATGTTGAGGGCCTTGGACACAACCTTTTCTTGGTTGGAAAATTTTGCGATGGGGATCTAGAAGTAGCCTTTAGATCTAACACTTGCTTCGTTCAGAATTTAGAGCGTGAAGATCTGCTTACCGGTTCTTGTGATTCTAATCTCTACACCATCTCTATTTATGACATGCCAACTTCTTCTCCCGTCTGCTTAATCTCTAAAGCTACATCAGCAAAATCATGGTTATGGCACCGTGAACTTTCTCACCTGAACTTCAGCACCATTAATCATCTTACTAAACAAGACTTAGTTGATGGGCGTCCGGAGTTTAAGTATGATAAAGACTATTTATGTCCAGCCTAAGAGCAAGGAAAGAGCAAGAAAGCCACTCTTAAACCTAGATTGGTTCCATGTACTCATTCGAAGCTGGAGATGATTCGCATGGATTTGTGCGGTCCAATGATGGTAGAAAGCATTAATGGCAAAAGATATATTCTGGTAATTATCGATGATTACTCCCATTACACTTGGGAGTACTTCCTTTGTACAAAGAATAAGGCTCCAAAGATGATCATTAAGTTCATTACTCGGATTCAAAGAAATATGCGAGTTCAAATTCAGAAGGTTCGAATGGATAATGGCATTGTGTTCAAAAATGAAAAATTGAAGTCTCATTCTGAAAAGCTTGGCATTATGCATCAAACTTTAATTGCTAGAATGCCTCGGCAAAACATTGTTGTTGAATGAAGAAATCAAACACTTGTCGAGGTTGCACGCACAATGCTCTCTTTTCAAAAGTACCAACATTTCTATGGGCTAAAGCTATTTCCACTGCTTGCTTTATGCAAAATCATTCTTTAGTGCATATTCATTATATTAAGACTCCATATGAGTTGATAAAGAACAAAAAACCCAACATTCAGTACTTTCATGTGTTTAGATCCTTGTGCTATCTAATAAATCATCATGATTATCTTGGGAAGATGAAACCATAGGCGGACATTGGCATCTTTTTTGGTTATTCTGAATCATCAAGAGGGTTTTGAATCTACAACCGTAGAACAAGAAAGATTATGGAAACCATTTATGTAAAATTTGATGTGCTTACGGCTATGGATTTTGAATGCAACAATTTAGGACTCAGACAAAACTGCTTGAATTTTTAAGATTCATCAAAAGACTTAAATGAAACAGCATCAAAAGAAGACTTAGATGATTTGTTTGTCCTTTGTATGAAGAATACTATGAGACGAGATCTCTCAAAGTGTCAACTAATTCCGTTGTTACTACTCTCAATAATGAAGACACTTCTTCATCATCTTCAATCATCGTTGAAGAAAATGAAGCTCCTCAAATAGTATCCCCATCAGAAGAACCAATTGCTAATGAACCACTCTAGTCTCATATGATAATGTTGTTGAATCGGTTCAAGAAGACACTACAGAACTTGACGGAAACACTTTCATAAATCCATTCTACTCTCCCGTGTTAGAAGAAGCTGAGTCATCTTTAACAAATCAGGATATGTCAAATATGCATGAGTTCTAACAACAACATCTCTCAACTGATCAACGGATAAAGAATCATCTATTATAGCAAGTGATTGATGACCTATAACACCCCGTGTTTTAGGGTCAATGTACGTCGTCAATAAACTCACTATTAATTTTTAGTATTGTACGTATTTACTTTTAATCGTGATCGTTAAGTTAAATCGCGTAAGCTAAAAATTATCATTTAATGTAATCGGGTATCAAACAATTAAATGTTTACATCAAGCAAGTGTTAGATAATTATTTAGAGGATAATTATTAACTTTGTACATCTTATTTTTATTGGTTACATAAAGTGTTTACGTTTCACGATAAAGTACGTTTAGGCATTCTCGAAACCACCAAAACTTTTCTATGTTTCAACAAATACCCATTTTTATACCCAATGCTCAAATTTTTATTAAAACATCACCCTTGTTATCACATTGGCTGAATTTATCATAAAATAAATCAACCAAGACTTACAAATTGCAGGTAATATCTTTATACATGTAAACTACAACTTGTAACTTAAAAATAATGCAAGATATTTTGTATAAGACCAAAAATAATCTAATACTTCCTCCCCACTCCTTATTTTCGTGGGATAATGCCCACCTAAGGGAACCAAGAGCACACACTTGATCAACTAGCAACTTTTTACAACATAAGCTCATTAAACCTTATGTCTTTCACTAGTAGAATTGACCAAGACTTCCATGTTTTACTCTTTGTGTCTTGGACTTTCTTAGGACACTTTTGACTAGTCTTATTGATATATAAGGCATCCACTAGATGAGAATACATACACAACTCATTTTCTTAAGGTGGAAACTACACAAATCCCTCTCTTTGGTCTCTCTTACCCATGGCTCAAGCTAAAAACACACAAATAAATCACACAATTTATTTTATTAAGTATTCAAGTGATCTAAGTACTTATCTAAGGTATTCTAAGGGCTATTGGAAGCTTAGTTGGTTGATAAAAAGGGTTTTATACAAAGGAAAGGAGTTAAGGTTGTCATTGAAATTTAGGGTTTTCAAGGTGTTAAAAGCCAAGGTTTTCTTGCTAAACAAGGGTTTAGATTTGTTGTTCATCATCTTACTCCATATCAAGGTTATCTAGAAACCCTGCATCTTTTACTTCCATGATTTTATGTGTTTATAACTTCTATATAGTAAATCACCATCTAGGTTTCATAATAAGATGTAAAATAGTTTTACCTCTTATTCATTGTTTAAAATACTTACACATGAGAATTATTGATGTTATTATCATGTCATAAAGCTAGTATATACATATTTTAAGTGTTAGGAATTTTGAGTTACTACTGCCAGTACTACTTTACTACTGCTGGTTCAAGATTGATACTGCTGCTAAAGACTGAAGAAATAGACTAAGTAGTTAGTACTGCTAGTTATATTAGTTAGTACTGCCAGTACAAATGTTAGTACTGCCAGTATAGTTAGTACTGTTAGTTAATAGTTAGTACTATTAGTATTATATAGTTAGTACTGCTAAAGTGATATGCATGAGATATATTAGGAATAGATATGCATTATCATTATACGCGTTTTGTAAGCCCATTAGGGTTTTCCTTAGTGTATAAAAGGAACCCTATGGCATAGTTAGATATATCAATTTTTCATAGAAAACACATTAATTCATAGTTAGTTATTCTGTAACCTTGGCAGAATATTTGCAATCAATATATTCAAGTTTAGTATTCATTGTTCTTCTTAGTATTGCAAGTTAGATTCCGCATAACTTGTAGTATTCACAATCATAGTTTCTCTTATAGTTAGTTTGGATTTATCCAGGTTAACTAAGCTTTAACAAGCTAAGAAGATCTGTTTATTTGGGACTTTACAAGTGGTATCAGATCTTGTAGAGAAACTCTAAATAAAAAGAACTTTATCAGATCTAGATCTCTTCCTATAATACACAATGTCTGGTGAAGAACCTACAACACAAATAGCACCAGTAGAATATCCTCAAATGGTGTCTACTGTAAAACTTCTTATCCTTAAGAAGGGTAAATATACCCTTTGGAGCATGAGGATGGAGCAGTGTCTCACTAACACAGATTATAGTTTGTGGCAAGTGATCTTGAATAGTGATTGGACGATACAAGTAACAACTGATAAAATGGTATGAAACTGAAGTACCTCCAAAGACTGCTCAAGCACTATTACAAAGACAAAAAAAAGAAAAGCTAAAAGTATTTTGCTTTTGGCTATTCCTGATGAGTATCAACTGAGGTTCCATGGAATAAATGATGCAAAGTCTCTATGGGCTGCTATCAAGAGTAGATTTAGTGGCAATGTTGAATCTAAGAAGATGCAAAAGACTGTTTTGAAGCAATAATTTGAAAACTTTTCTGTATCTGACACAGAAGGCTTAGATAAAGCATATTGATAGGTTTCAAAAACTTATCAGCCTTCTAGAAGTTCATGGTGCATCTATTCCTAATGAAGATGTAAATCAGAAATTTTTAAGAGCTCTACCTCATCATGAACGAATGTAGCCTTGATTATGAGGAACAAAGATGGTATAAATGATTCAAAAATTATTTGTATGCCTAAAACCTACACCTAAAATTATACCTAAAGATGTGATTGGTTAATTTGAATAATTGATTGGTGAGAAATGATGAAAGAGAAAATGTGTATTACACTTGTCAAACAATGAATGGTGTAGGCCTATTGTTATGTCTTATTGTTAGGCCTATATATCATAACTATAGATGATTTGGATATTGATGATCTATACAATAACCTATAAGTGTTTGAAGCTGATATCAAAGGTTCCTCTAGATCATCTTTAAACTCTCAGAATGTGGCCTTTCTCTCTGCAGAAGACACTAGCAGCAGTAATGAAGTTAATACTGCTAATAGTGTTGTTTTTTTAATTGTTTTTACTGCATCAAGGCCTATAATTCTCCAGGGACAAGCCTCTTCATCATCATATACTGATGATCTAAGTTCTGATTCTTGCTCATAAGTCAAATAGTCCAAACAGTATTATGAAGACCTAGAGCAGATTTGATCAGATGGTTTTTAGAAGAAATGAACCTAAATGGCAGGTGGCCATTGCGTCTCAAAGAGGATAAGCTATTATAGAAAGACCTGTCAGTAAATTAAATCTTCAATGGCAAAGAACTGTAGGTTTGATAAAACTAAGATGAATGCTTTACTTGACATAGAAGGGGCCATTTTACAAGGGAATGTAGAGCACCAAGAAATCATGGAAACAAGAATGGAGATGCAGGGTATAAGAGCAAGGACAACACCAGAAGGACTGTACCAGTGGAGACCTCTAATGCATTGGTTGTTCAGGACAATGATTTGATTACCCAAGATAGGCTGGGATATGACTAGAGTTATATAGCTCAAGATGAATCAGCTGAGTTTTCTCTCATGGCCTACACTTTAAAATCCTCAGGGTCTGACACAGAGGTATAATCTTGTTCTAAAAACTATGTAAAAACATATGAAAAACTTCAAAAACAGTTTGATGAGCAGCGACAAACTTTTGTAAAGCTAATCTAGAAATTATAGCTTATCAGTTAGGCCTAGAATCTATAGAGGCACAGTTAGTTGTTCATCAGAAAAATGAAGCTGTCTATGAAGAAAAGATTACAGTCTTAGAATTTAAAGTAAGAATACAAAAAGTAATGCTTTTACTAGACTCAAAAATCAGTTAGATGAAACCTTAAGAGAAAAAGATGATTTAAAAGCTAAACTAAAATAGTTTGAAACATCATCTAAAAACTTAAATAAACTGATTAATAGTCAAATAAGTTCTAAAGATAAAACTGGTATAGTATATGGAGATCAATTGAATGAAAATGATTCAAGTGGTGGTGAATTGTTTAATAATGTGTTTGATAGTCGTTCAAGTGATGGAGATGACAATCAAACAAACGATAGGATCAAAAAGGATAATGGATATCATGGTGTTCCTCCTCCTTTAACTGGGAACTACATGCCTCCACTTGCTGACCTATCTTTTGCAGGATTGGATGATTCTGTTTATAGGCCTACAGCAAATAAGATTAGTGCTAGTATGTCTCAAGTTGAAACAAGTATCACTCCACCTAGCAATACTAGTGTAAAATGCCTAGATTTGAATCTATTAGGCCTAGTAGAGTTATCATTGAAGATTATGGGTATGTGATGGAAGATGAGGATATTTCAATCTAATGATTTGCAAGCAACAGACAAACCTAGTCTTAAAAGGATTGAGTTTACTAATGCTAGGAATGAATCTGTTAAACCTAAAAAAAAAAAAAAAAAAAAACAAGCCCTTAAAAAAAACCTAGGATAACCACTCAAAATCCTAAGGTAGATAGAAGAGATTGGAATGGGAAAATGACTAAAAAACTAGGGTTAGGATTTGGGTCTACAAAGAAAGCTTGTTTTATTTATGGCAGTTACAACCATCTAATAAAAGACTGTGATTTTTATGAAAAGAGAATGAATAAAAAGTCTGTTTTGAAAAATATGGGAAGGAATACTGGTCAAAGGGAAATTAGACCAGTTTGGAATAATGTTTAGAGAATAAATCATCAAAATAAATTTGTTCCATCTGCAGTCTTAACAAGGTCTGGAAAAGTACAAGAAAAGCTCTCTAAGAGAAACAACATCAACTAGTGCATTCAGACCAGTTAATACTGCTACCCATTCAAATAGAGTGAATGTTTCAAAATTAAGAACAAATGCTTTCCATACGTATCATTCACCTATTAGAAGGTCTTTATATAAACCAACATCCCTAAATACTAGGATTTCAAATGAAAAAGTTAATACTGTCAGAGTAAATGGTGTTAATACTGGTGGGCAAACAGCAGTTAGTGCTGTTAAGGGAAATGGGGTCACTACTGTTAAGGCCTCAGCAGGTTGTGTTTGGAGACCTAAAATGACTGATTTAAACAATGTCTCCAAAGACAATAGTGGAAGTCATGGTTTTTCTCAAAAAGAGTAAAAATTATGATTGATCCTCAAGACAGACTCAATTAAGTAGTGGCCTTGGTCCAAGAGACACTGACTCTCTTACTTTTATGCAGGAAAATCCACAACAAGCTTCGAAGAACAAAGGAATATTTGACAGTGGATGTTCTAGGCACATGACATGTAACACCCCCAAATTGGGTCGCAGCGGAATAAGGATCTCTGGGGCATGTTACTTCATAGATCAATAACACAAGATATAATAGGAAACTACCAAAAAGTCATTTAAGAAACTGATACATTGGATTAACATATTTGATACCAAAATAGCCCGAAGCCTTAACTTGTTCCATATTATTATTACAAAGAACTGTGTTCCTAACACATGAGTTTCCCAAAACATAAATACAACCACATATCTTTAGCAGAACTTCCAAAACAAAATCACCAATGTATCCGTTTGTCACCATATGGCTTACTGATCTCATCTGGCATTAATGTATATGAAATATGATTTCCGGAGCAAAGCAAAAGTATATAGGGAGATTATGCAAGGTTAAAACGAGTAAGAGCAAATGAGAACTTAAAAAAACATTGCTTTAAAACGTCAATAATAATGTTGGAAGATTCAAAGGTTTGCTAAATCATAATCTGCAGACCGCAAGACATTCCTCATGATACTGACAACACTGTAACATCACAAAACCAGATTACATTTTCCTAAGCTCATGACACTGAAGCTCGACAATCTTTCTTGCAATAATATATATTGCAATTTCTGCCCGATTAGATGTTTAACCCGAAACATCCCCAAATTCGACATGCTATAACACGTTCATTCCCGGTGATAGCTAGTCACCCGAACGAGAGGTCGTTTCCCCAAATAGATCTATTCATAACATTCGCGCTACATAATGTAATTTAACAACTACATCTATTCAATTAACATTCAGATAATGGGCCTCACTTGATTATCCGCTACATAGGGCAAACATGTAAATCAATATAAAATATCCACTTGCGTCCAATTTATAAAACAAAGCATGTTTCCACCCCATAGTTATAAATCATTGAAATCGTAAAAATGTGGGGCTATGAACTCACCTTGAGTTCTGATAATCCAAATATCACAGATAACGCGTCACGCAAATCGTAGATGCAACCTATTTAATTTAAGGTCGTATAAGTACCATGTACTTCGATTAACAAACTCATATACAGGTCTATGTTAGTTACATCATACTATCGTTCGGGCTATCATAATTAAGAGGTCATGTAGTGAACGTATGAGGAGCTAGGACACTTTAAATCGTAAATCCAACAACTCGCGATAGCACCCGAAAAGGCTTCATTATTAAACTCCCAAGTAATAAAGTACTTTGAAAACCACAAAAAATACTATATAGTTCAATCACCAACTAATTGGTTTTGGAAAAAATGTGTTTAATTTAGCTAGAACGTTTATAAAATACCGGTGTAAACAACTTGCGAACTTCGCGTTTTAAGCTCGATTTTGACGTTTCTTATGCCCACGCTTTCGTATTAGGACGAGTTATCATAATTTTACATCTCCTCGTACGTCATGTCATGACCTCTTAAATTATGATAGCCCGAACGATAGTACGATGATAACTATATAGGATTATATATGGTTGTTGTTAGACAACGTACTTGAATACTGATTCGACCTATATTAACTAGGTTGCATTCGGGCGTTAGCGTGACGCGTTTTTATTTGGGATATTTTATTATCAATTTACTCACTCAAGGTGAGTTCATAGCCCCATGTTTTACAATTATTGATTTACAAGTTTTTGGGGTGAGAAACATATGCATGTTTTACAAATTGGACGCAAGTGTACATTTTATCATGATTACGTTTTGCCTAAGTAGCGATAACCCACTATGCCCATGAATCATGAACTGTCAATTACTGGAATGTGAGCGCGAATGATTATAGATAGATCTATTTGGGATTGACCTCCCCGTTCGGGTGACTAGCTATCACTGGAAACGAACGTATATCATGTCGGATTTTGGATGTTACGGGTTGAACATCGTCACGGGCAATGTAGGCAATATTTATATATTGTATTCATTTATGTCGAGCTTCGGTGTCATGAGCTTAGGAAAACGTAATTACATTTTGTGATGTCTGCATCTGTTGCATTATCACGGGGAAAGTCTTGCGGTCCTGCTTATACATTTACATAAACCTATGAAATTCACCAACTTTATGTTGACGTTTTAAATGCAATGTTTTTCAGGAGATCATTAGGGCACAGGGTGCAAAAGGGATACATTGGTGGTTATGTTTTGGATGTCCTGCATTAAAGATTTAGTCGCATTACATTTTGTATATCTGTTATGGGCTGGAAATCTTTGTAATAATAACAAGTAAACAAGTGAAGCTTCGAGCTTTTGTAAACATTTTGTTAAATCCAATGTATCAGTTTTAAAACGACTTTTAATTGTCGTTCAATATATATCTTGTGCTAGTGATCTGAGAAGTAACACGCCCCGGACCCTTATTCCGCTGCGACCCAATTTAGGGGTGTTACATTAATACTACTATGTATTCAAGTTGAAGCAAGTACCTCTCAAACTAGCAATACTAGTGTAGAAATGCCTAGAGTTAAATCTGTTAGGCCTAGTGGAGTTATCATTGAAGATTGGGTTAGTGATGAATGAGAACATTTTTCAATCTAATGATTTGCAAGAAACAGACAAACCTAGTTTTAAAAGGATTAAGTTTACTAATGCTAGGAATGAATCTGTTAAACCTAAACAAGCTGAAAAACCTAGGATAATTACTTAAAATTCTAAAGTAGATAGAAGAGATTAGAATGGGAAAATGACTCAAAAACTGGGGTTAGGATTTGGGTTTACAAAGAAAGCCTATTTTGTTTGTGGCTGTTACAACCATCTAATTAAAGACTGTGATTTTAATGAAAAGAGAATGGCTAAAAAGTATTTTTTTTGAAAATATGGGAAAGAATACTGATAAGAGTGAAATTAGACCATTTTAGAATAGTGCTCAGAGAATAAATCATCAAATAAATACGTTCCATCTAACGTCTTAACAAGGTTTAGAAGAGTAACGAGTTAGTGCTAGCCACAAAGTCTCTAAAGCAACAACATCAAGTAGTACATTCAGACCAGTTAATACCGCTACCCATACAAATAGAGTGAATGTTTCAAAATTAAGAACAAATGATTTTTATAAGTCTCATTCACCTATTAGAAGGCCTTTTTATAAATCAACATCATCAAATATCAGGATTTCAAATGAAAAAGTTAATACTGTCAGAGTAAATGGTGTTAATACTGCTGGGCAAATAGAAGTTAGTGTTTGTTAAGGGAACTAGTTCACTGCTATTAATGCTTAGCAGTGTTTGATTGGAGAACTTAAGATGAACTGATTAAACAATGGTCTCCAAAGATAAAGTGGATCATGGGTCTCAAAAGAGTACATTATATAGAGTCCATACGACAAGACCAAGTCAGTATTGCTTGGGTCCCCAAAGACACTGGCTCTCGTTACTTATATGCAGGGAAAATCCACAACAAAGCATCTGAAGAATAAAGGAATATTATGATAGTGGATGTATTAGGCATAGAACAAGGGAACAAAGACATCCCTTCTGACTACCAAGACATTGAATGGAGGTTTTGTTGGCCTTTGTCGGAAGTGCTAGAGGTGGTAAGAATGAACAGGAAAAGGAAGAAAGAACAGATAAGTTAGACTTTGAAGATGTGTTTTTTGTAAATGAACTAAAGTTTAATCTTTTCTCTATCTCATAAATATGTGACAAGAAAAACAGTGTTATTTTCACTGAAACTGAGATTTTAAGCTACTTAATGAAAGCCAAGTACTGCTTAGAGATCCCAGGCAAAGCAATATGTATAGCTTTGATTTAAAGAATGTTGTTCCTTCTAGAGATTTAACTTGTTTATTTTCAAAAGCCACAATTGATGAGTCTAAATTATGGCATAGGAGGCTGGGTCATGTGAAATTTAAAACAATGAATAAACTTGTGAAGGGAAACCTTGTAAGAGGTCTTCCTTCAAAGATTTTTGAAAATGACCATACTCGTGTTGCTTGTCAGAAGGGAAAGCAACACAAAGCCTCCTGTATGGCTAAACTTGTGAGCTCTATCCACCAACCCTTACAGATGTTGCATATGGACTTATTTGGTCCAACATTTGTTAGGAGTATCAACCATAAGACATATTTCCTTGTAGTGACTGATGACTTTAGCAGGTTCAGCTGAGTTTTCTTCTTAGCCTCTAAGGATGAGACTAGTGGGATTCTTAAAAGATTCATAACATAAATAGAAAACCAATTAAACCATAAGGTTAAAGTAATCAGGTGTGATAATGGGACAGAATTCAAAAATAGGGAAATAAATGAATTCTGCGGGTTAAAAGGGATAAAAAGGGAATTTAGTGTTGCCAGAACTCCACAACAAAATAGAGTTGATGTGAGAAAGAACAAGACTCTGATTGAGGCTGCTAGGACTATGCTAGCAGACTCACTTCTACCTACTGTCTTTTGGGCTGAAGCAGTTAATACTGCTTGTTATGTTCTGAATAGGGTTTTAGTGACCAAGCCTCATAACAAGACACCCTATGAACTTATAATTGGCAGACCACCAAGCATAAGTTTCATGAGACCTTTTGGATGTCCTGTTACTATTCTAAATACCCTAGACCCTTTAGGCAAATTTGATGGGAAGGCTAAAGAAGGGTTTTTAGTGGGGTACTCTGTAAATAGCAAAGCTTTTAGAGTATTTAATTCTCAAACCAGAAAAGTTGAAGAGAATCTGCATGTAAACTTTCTTGAAAATAAACCAAATGTTGTAGGACAAGGACCTAACTGGCTTTTTGACATTGATTCCTTAACAAATTCTATGAATTATCAACCAGTTACTGCAGGGAATCAAACTAACAAAAATGCAGGTCCACAAGAAGCTAATGGTAATACAGGTTTGAAGCAAAGTGTTGATGCTGGACAATCTGAAGAAAAGAATGTGTCTACTCAACAATATATTGTGTTCCTATTATGGTCTTCTATCTCTTCAAGCTACAAGAGCTCAGATGAAAATGATACAGCTGATGATTCTGCTGGTGAATCTCCTATACAAAAACCAGCAAGTGAGAATGAACAAGCCTTGAAGAATGTTCTTGATAAGATGATGGATCAAGAGAAGGAGGCTACAGAGCAATCAGATGCTGTTAGAAAAGAGTTTGAAGCACAGTGCAACAGGGAGCTTCTTCAAGGGAAGGCTACTAAAGCCAGCAGCACTAACAGTTTTAATACTGTTAGCACACCAGTTAATGCTGCTAGTGCACCAAGAACTTCTAATGATGCTGGACCATCATTTGTTCCTCTTGGTGGATCCTTTCCTCTTAATGTCAATGATCTTCCAGATGATCCTCTCATGCCTGATTTGGAGGATACTGCTGAAGTTCAAAATACTGGCATTTTTGGCAGTGCTTTTGATGATGAAGATTTGGACACTTACAATTCTCCTTTTGCTGATCAAGTTATGGGTGCAGAGGCTGATTTCAACAACATGGAACCTTCAACTGTTGTCAGTCCTATTCCCACAACTAGAGTACACTCTATTCATCCTAAAGATCAAATAATTGGAGATCCAAAGTCAGCAGTACAAACAAGGGGCATGTCAAAGAAGAGTTCTGGAGAACATGCTATGATTAGCTACATCCAAAAGCAGAGAAGGACAAATCACAAAGATTTCTAGAACTGCTTATTTGCATGTTTCCTCTCTCAGCAGGAACCCACAAAGATAACTCAAGCCCTTGATGATGAAAGCTGGGTTGAAGCAATGCAAGAAGAGCTGCTTCAGTTCAAGATTCAGAAAGTTTGGACCCTAGTTGACCTACCTTATGGCAAGAAGGCTATTGGTACAAAGTGGGTGTATAGAAATAAGAAAGATGAAAGGGGTATAGTAGTCAGAAACAAAGCCAGGCTGGTAGCACAAGGATACAAACAAGAAGAATGAATTGACTATGATGAGGTTTTTTCTCCTGTTGCTAGGATTGAAGCAATCAGGTTATTTTTGACCTATGCATCATTTATTAATTTTCTTGTATACCAGATGGATGTCAAAAGTGTCTTTCTCTTGGTACTATTGAAGAGGAGGTATGATGTTATAGTTTTGTATACATAATAATATCCAAAGTATAAAGAAAATTAATAAAAATCCTTGAGGACCTTATATGGTCTACACCAAGCTCCTAGACTTGGTATGAGACACTCTCTAACCTAGCTGCTGGACATGGGATTCTAACAAAGGTCAAATTTACAAGAACTTTGTTCATAAAATAGTCAAGTTTATATTTTACTTGGTACAAAAGTATATGTAGAGACATCATCTTTGTTCCACTAAAAAGTCTTTGTGTGCAGATATTTGAGCAAAAAATGCACAAAAGGTTCCAGAAGATTCAATGGGAGAGGGGCTCACATCTTCTTGGGTTTTACAAGCCAAGCAGAAAGAGTGGGATCTTTATTAGTCAGGACAAATATGTTGGTGAAATCTTGAAGAAATTTGGTTTTTCTAGTAAAAAGGACATCAAGTACCCTATGGAAACCCACACGGCTTTAAATGAAAGATGAAGATGGAAGGATGATGATAGTCTCATTTATATAGGTCAATGATTGAGGTCATTGAGTACCTTACATCACTCTATACCAATATATTTTCTCAGTTTGTTCAAGCTCCACTATTTCAAGTTAACTAAAAGTCTTCCCACTTGAATGCATAAAAGAGATCTTTAGATATACCTAAATGTTATACCAATTCTGGGCCTATGGTATCCTAAGGGAAACCTTTCTTTTAAATTGGAAACTTTTTTTCAGACAGTGACCGTATAGCAAGTGCCAGTATGGAACAAGAAATCCACAATAGGAGTTGACAATTTCTTGGATCAAGTAATCTCATGGCAATTTAAAAAGCAACAGTAGTGGCTAAATTTCAACTAATAAAGCATGAATATATTGTTTGCTTCTCCTACTGGGTCAGGTACTTTAGATCTAAAATCAGATGCTAGATTATGGAATACAGATTTTATCAAGACAAGGTATTCAAGAATTGATCATGGAGAGGTGCTATTTGTGTGTCAAGAATCCTGCTACCATTCTAAAACAAAGCATATAGAGATTCCGACATCATTTCATTAGAGACTCCTATGAAAAAGAATGATAAGATGGTCAGATACACACTGATAATAATGTGCGATTTGCTCAATAAAATCTTTTGATGTGAGTAGATTTAATTTTCTAGTGGCAAGCATTTGTATGCTTAATCTGTAGCTGCATGATCTCAAGGGAGGTTAATGGTGTTTAAGTGCAGTAGAGTATACACAAGTACTATTTGGATTGAAGTTGGAATGGATTACAACTGGTATGTTGTTTTGGTTGACAGTTCTTAACTTTTTATTCATTGGGCTTATCTGCAGATATATGGATCCACATGATCTTACATGTCTATTTTCTAGTTATTTCTAGTGAGTTTTGTTATGAATAGAAGGCATGTAATTGCATAGTTATAGAGTAACAAGTTAAAACTGTTAGACTAATATTAATACCGTTAGACTAATATCAGAAACTGCCCAGCCTAATATAGAACAAGTCATGTTACGTTAATACTGTTGGTGCATCACCAAGCACCTGAGGGTGAAGGTTCATCAACACCCCCTGAACCTTAACCCACACCCTCTACCTCACAACTAAATTTTTCATGAACCTCAAACTGAAGCTCACTTTAAGCAACTACTCCCATCTCTAACTACATATCAAAGAAAAAGAAACACTTAAACACATAGGAAAACCACAAAGTACACTAAGTTACCTCAGACTAGTGTACCTCAAGACCTTGAAGCAGATGAGGCTGTCTATAAGGAGGGGGTGACAGTGTGAAAAGGGCTATCACTACTGCTGCTAGCTTAGATGGGGGGTAGATGCAGCACAGACAGTGATAAAACATAATTTTGACCAGACCACGGCAATGCCTAATGTTGACATTCCTCGGGGAATAGATACAGGTGGTAGTCCTAGGCGCCAAGACACCATGGGGGGTGCTCCTGCTCAGACTAGGTCTGAGAGAGTACTTGAACAACTCATTGAACCACCTCTCTCAGAAGGTCACACATCTGGAAGTAAGGAGGGCAGGATGGAACATCAATTTGAATTGACGATTAATGTACCAATCACACCCTATGATTCACCTCTCCCAGGAGGTTACACACCTAGAAGTGATGAGGGTAGACTGCAACTACAGGAATTGATGACTATGTGTACAAAATTGTCAAAACAGGTGCTTGACTTGAAGAAAAAGAAGGATGCACAAGCTGTGGAGATCCTCAAACTAAAGAAAGGAGTCAAGGGACTAGAAAGACAAAGGAAGTCAAGCACCTCACAACCAAGAAGGAGGAAATACAGACAGGTTGAGTCTTTAGATGATGATTTGAATGAAGAGGATGCATCCAAATAGGGGAGGAGTAGTGACAAGACAGAGCCAATGTTATGCAATTGCTGAAATGGAAATTGCATGAAAATTGTGGAGTTCACACTCTGTTTATGGATGGTACACCTATGGAAATAAAAGGCAAGTATAGAAAAAGTATCCACTAATCAAAGAATTATAGAGAATATGGTGAACATGCGTTAGAAGCTGAAGAAGAAAGTACTATTCCATTTGAACTTATCACGTTCACAAAATCAATGCTTGAAAAGTAGTAAAATGTTTGGATACATCCTCCTAATGACCACGATGCTTAAACTGAAGAAACTTGATGATTGACAAGTAAATATCAAGTTTAGGGGAGGATTGTTGGGAATTTTAAGTTACTACTGCCAGTACTACTTTACTACTGCTGGTTCAAGATTGATACTGCTGCAAAGACTTGAAGAAATAGACAAGTAATTAGTACTGGTTTCTGTGTGTGTGCTAAGCTAGTTATATTAGTTAGTACTGTTAGTAATGCCAGTATAGTTAGTACTATTAGTTAATAGTTAGTGCTGTTAGTATTATATAGTTAGTACAACTAAAGTGATATGCATGAGATATATTAGGAATAGATATGCATTATCATTATACGCGTTTTGTAAGCCCATTAAGGTTTTCCTTGGTGTATAAAAGGAACCCTATGGCATAGTTAGAACATATGAATTCATAGTTAGTTATTCTTTAACCTTAGCAGAATATTTGCAATCAATATATTCAAGGTTAGTATTCATTGTTCTTCTTAGTATTGCAAGTTAGATTCCGCATAACTTGTAGTATTCACAATCATAGTTTCTCTTATAGTCAGTTTGGATTTATCCAGGTTAACTAAGCTTTAACAAGCTAAAGAAGATATGTTTATTGGGACTTCACAGTGTACAAACAAAAACGTATGGAAACCGTATGCAAACAAAGAGATTGATGACACTTACGTGTTGGGAGAAAATAGTGAAGAAAGTCTTGAACTTTTACCCAAATATCGATAAACACAACCCGAAATCACCAAATAAACACAACGCCATTGGGCAACGCCGCCTAGCGGTGTAGTAACGCCGGCCAACGCCGTTGCCGGCGTTACTACACCTAAGGCTCTAACATGGTAGGCTAATGTGTAAAGGTGTAACAAAATAAACAATTGGTGTTATTCCTAAAGGATTGGCTCTACGGGTTGTTCTAGGGGTATCTTATTCCTAAAGTGAGAGTAAACAAAGAGTTTATACGGGGGTTAACTAACTAGGTGAGTTAGTAAAAAGCAACATGAATAGCTTTTTGGTGTTATCTAAAATATACAAATTAAACAAGTTACTGATACTACACCATCTAATCTATAGTACTCATCATTGCGGTCTCGAGTGATATACCAAGCCAAGTTTTAAAGTCTATTACATCACCGTCACACTCATATTTTGTGGAATTTGGGTAAACATTTGGAAATGGATAAGGTTAAATCCTCACATTATCTAACAAGGGTTATTGTGTGCGGGTTATGTAACATGTAATTTCACAAAAGTATGCTTGAAAAAAATCTAAATTTGAGCATAATTTTTGAATTTTAGTTATGAAAAGTAGGACAAGTAATCATTCTAATTCCCATCCCCTTCAATTGAATATACAACGTCCCTCGTTGTTATATATAAAACATTAATACGAGAATTAAAAAGAATTAGAATGACAAACTCCCCTAAAATTTGCTTGGTAGATTCCTCCATTTAGATATATTGAGCAAAGATTGTTGTGTTTGAACCAACCTCTTTGAGGTTTCAAGACTCCAACACTTCAAGATCTCTAGATTTGTAAATTCTCCACTAATATTCATTGATATTTCCTTTCATTGAGGTCCTGTCAAATAACAGGAAAACGTGCATTCCTATCTTGGTATCAACGGTTAATTTAAAACAAAACCTAAACAACTAAATAAGGGTCAGTCTAGTGAATATGGCCCGTATCAAGTGCATGAAATACGTCGTATTACAGAAACAGACAATTAATTTTTTTAAATGTGCATAAAAAATTAAAGACTGATAATGTCCAGAGTAATCAATACCCGTATGGATGGAGCGATACTCGTATAGATGTCTGGAAGACAGACTCGATAAAAAATAAATACTATCTGGGTTGGTCTCCCGGGAAAAACTTTTGTTTACAGCGAAGTCTTTAAGTTAGACTTTTCTTCAGCTTCTTCACCATTCCATCTCATGCACTCTAATGTGCCCGCGTGTGAGCCATTCTTCCGTCCTTCATCTCGAAAGTAATACGTCCTATGTTTTAAGACTCCTTTGTAGAACCCCTTAAGCTTTTGGTATGGATGCGAGATTCCATTATTCTTATCTTCATCACTTACCTTCAGTAATGGTGGGATCTTGTTGCATTGCTCATTAGTGTGGTGTTTAAACCTCGAATGTGATCGCACCATTTGGTAAGTTACTTCATCATTACCATTGTAAATGGCAATCATCCCTTCTAACCGTCTTGCTTTAATTCCAACTTCTCTTAAAAATGGTTTTTGCCAAAATAAAATCGCCATACAATCCTCTTCATCAACGATAAGCCATCCACAATTTTTCTAAAACTGCAAATCCGTACACAACAGAAAAGGTTCCAACAAAAATAGGCACATTCATTAAAGCTCCTATAACATTATTCCTTTTGTAAACCATCTTATCTTTCATTATAGAATTATGAAACTTTTTGGACACCACATTGACATACACTAATGGGAAGAAGTTAGCGTGTGTAAATTCAAATCCTATCATGCATGAAAACTTTAAGTTGTGAGCACAATCTACATGTATCTTCTTATCATAGTCGTAACAACTAGGGTAATCACTAATTCCAATATCAAGTTCATCATCCCTAGTTTAAATTCCTCAATTACCTCACCTTCCTCAATGATAGGCATCAAATCATCACCTTGATTTCTCCTAAGCTCAAATGGTTCATTTAGATTATTAAATTCAATGTAATCTCCATTCAAAGGGTATAATGATGTATTAATCACCAAAGTCTCTCCTATTAGCCTAGCTTCTAAATCAAGCTCTGTTCTTTTTCTTAAACTTAGCATGTAGACCCTCTTAATTAAACTACTAGCAGGTTTAACACTTTTAAAAATAATTCTTTCTTCCCCAATCCTCAAAGTAATCTTTCGTTCGTAAACATCAATCTTAGCACGGGCGGTAGACAAAAATGGTCTTCTGAGGATCAAGGGCACTTTGATATCCTCGGGCATATCTAAAATTATAAAGTCTACTGGGAAAACAAATTTACCAATACCTACTAGTACGTTTTTAACTACTCCCTTTGGATATTTCACTGTCCAGTCTGCTAAATTCACTTGTCAACTTAGTATGAGCTAATTCCCTAATTCTAAGTTAAGTAAGTCGTAGAAAGGCAAAACACAAACGCTACTCATAAGACAACAAGGGCATTAATAAAGCAAACATTATAATAAAGCAAGGTAAAGTAAACTCCCTATTCTTTCTCTTTCGGGGTAATAGAATTATTGATGATGAGAAGCAATCAGAGTTACTTTCAAGAATTTTGGTCCTTGATCCAGTTCTTTTCATCACAGTAGTAACCATTCAAACGACTTAGAAACAGAATCGTCGTTTGTCTTGTCTCATACATAGAAATCTGATCGGATGATAAAACATAGGATCTGAGAAAAATCAATAGGTTCTAGATATTAAGTGAAAATACTAAGTTGTAGCCCTATGTCTTGTGATCATTTTTCCGGTGGACTCAACCCGATTCGATATCGGATGAATTAGTTATAGCCGAAATGGCAAAGGTGCGTAGATTCTGCACACCTGTAGTAAACGGCTATTATCTCTAAATTTTTGTATAGTAACCCCTAAATATGTAAAACTAAAAGTTGTAGAGGACTCAAATATCTAACCATGCTCACTGGTTTGAGCTTCATCGGAGTTACAGTTTGTAAATGGCAACCATTTTACCGAGACTGATGTTGGCTGTCCAAAAACAGCCATGTATAAATCAAACCAAACACCCCTAAAAACACACACACACTAAAAATCTCTCTTCTCCCTTTCTCCTTTCTTGCGTCGTCCGAAACCAAACAACACCACCTTTGGTGTTTGTTTCTATTTTATTCAAGATTTGAAGACGGTTTGTTGATCGTGGTTTATTCCAAGTGTTATTGGGTTCATTATTTGGTGATTTCGGGTTGTGTTTATCGATATTTGGGTAAAAGTTCAAGACTTTCTTCACTATTTTCTCCCAACACGTAAGTGTCATCAATCTCTTTGTTTAAAACGGTGTCAACCCTCAAGATATGGCCAACACAAGATAGTAATTATAGACATTACTATGGGCGATTATAAATAATCGTAAGTGGTTTTTGAATTATTGGGTAAATGTTCAAGACTTTCTTCACTATTTTCTCCCAACACGTAAGTGTCATCAATCTCTTTGTTTAAAAGGGTGTCAGCCCTCTAGATATGGCCAACACAAGATAGTGATCCCTATTTGCTTCATAGGCTTAATCTATAATTACAAGTATGAATCAAATTGTGTAGTGTGTCAACCCTCACATAGTCATTTCGGGTTGACAACTTAAGGAAGGCTACACAATTAAAAGGGTGTTATAATTGTGTAGTGTTTGGAAGCATCCTCCTAGTGATTGATGAAGCCTATGAAGGAATGTCCACCGATTATAATCATGAGATGGCATACAGTACGTGGAGACGACGTCGCAATCCCTTGTGACGACGTCAAAGTGTTCAAGAGACAACGTTGTCACACCCCCAAATCGGGTCTCGTCAATAGGAGGTGTCAACCCTTATTGAGTCCAAGTAACTTACTAATTACACAACCCTTCCCAGCCATTCGGGTTTCTCTCAACAGAAACTTGTCTCATTTGTCACGGAGATACACACGAATTCTATTGACTTTCTCACTCCGAGTTAGTTGATATTGAATAGGTGGCAGTCTGCTCCAGCCTCCGATTACTAAAAACCAAAACGCACTAATCGAGTCTAGAGCCAAGAGATCCATAAATAAATCTCATTAGGACACATTCCATTACTAACACTTGTTGAACACCAATTAGTTCACAAGCTGTTAACAAGAGTCCTACGCATTATCCTTGTGATTGTGCCAGAACATCCGAGTGATACTTATGTACTCACAATGAAGATGGAAATCCTGCTTGAGCCAACATCAAACAAGCTCTTGGTAGGTGACTTGCGAGATTCTATATGAATCGAACTTGTGTCAACTGGAAAGAAAGGAAAAAAATGGGGGGGGTGCGATTCAATGCAAGCAACGTGTTCCAAGTAAATGAATTGACGGCTTTAATCAGAAAGATAGTAACAATCTGATATCACTTCTTAGTATGTTGTCTGCATTGAGACATCCGTAATAGACTAGCAACATGGTAAATCTAATACATCTGTGTTAGAAGATCCTACGCTTGAAGCTGGAAATCCTGTCAAGGAGGTTCTTTGAAATCTACCTATCATAAGTAACAATATTTATATGTAAAACGGTCCTGACTGAACCGAAGGTTAATCTAACCAAATCTGGACAATGACAAAGCCATATTCGTACCGCACGCTTTATTGCTGACTGTTTTATTTCAGGATTCACATAAAGATGGAGATGGTGATGCCTTATTCCAGCTGAAGTCGGATTCATTACCACATGCTCATGCTCAAACTACAAAGACATACTATAAGCATCGAGATTCAAGAATCATGAAAGCTCAAGAATTAAAGACAAAGACTTCCGCACAAACTCTGATATACAAGATCTTCCTTCAAAGATATCAAGTCTATCAAGGGAGATTGTTAGCAAGCTTTCAAGATGATGCAAATTATGAGCATGTTGGTCAAGACACAAGATCGCAAGGTGGCAAATACAATCAAGACGGAAGGATAAAGATTTAAAAATCTCGGACGCAAAGACGAAGTCAAAAGACAATGACAAAGGCTAAAGATTAAAGATCACAAAGCATGAAGGAACAAGCCTACAACAAGATAAAGACCAAGACAAAGACAAGAGATTAACGAGAAAATAAATCTCATTGATCTCACGAAGGAGTGTCAAAATGAACTTACTTCGGGGGAGATTGTTAGCCTTAAAATATTGAGTCGAACAATGGAAGTTCGTTTATTAATTATATTAGGTCTCATTCATTTATATATTAAATGTTGTAATAGGCTAGAACGGGTATTGGGCTCATTTAATGTAATCTAATAGGTCACGTGTATCGGGCGAAAGCCCAAGTAAACTTGAGCCCAACCCAAAACAAACCCATAGCCCATTAAGCCTTCTATAGGCCGGCCCACATTGGGTATTTAAACCCCTCTCCATGTGTAGAGAGAGGGTTGTTGGTCTCATTTGTATCTTGACAAGGAAATCAACCTCCACTTTTTCTATCTTACTTTTCTTGTTCATCATAATGAAGTGAAGTGATTCTTGGGTTACCGACAGGTTACCCCCATCATTTCGTGGTCCTTCATGAATTAGGCATAGTTGCTCAGGCTATGCATAATTTAGGAACTATTTTGAAATGGTCAGGCTAATCACCTTCCCTTATGTTCAAGGTTTCTACGAAAACTTAAGTTTGGTTATAGTTGCGTTTTTATTTTAGAAAAACGGGCATTCTCTATAACATTGGCTCTGGATACCAATCTGTCACACCTCGCTAAAGCGGAAACACAAGATGCGACAATATTGTTTCATCGCACAAGATACAAGATCACACCATACAAGGTTTACAACATTTAGTTTTACAAAGAATCCAAGTTTACAATTCTTGATAAGTGAAAACGCTTGTCTAAGGATAACACCCCAAATGTTCATGTCTTGATCCCCATTATTCCCAATTTACCTTGGTTCGCAACACACCTGAAAATGATACTCGAAAAGGTCAATGATGACATCAAATAACGTCTATTTTATAACATCATTTAACCCATATAAATAACCCATTTTGTGTAATTATTGCAAAGAATTGTTACTTAATCGTTTTTGTATTTAGAATTGAAGTAATTTATGGAGATTGGTGAAACTTGCACTAAAAGGCACGCATTTTTGGGGGGCTTAAACGAGACATATTTTGAAGATTACTATTTTGACAACCAATAACGCCATATCCAATCAGGAAATACGGCGTATGTTGTCCTGCACTCAAAGCAAACGGCACCAAAAACCACGAAAGGAAACAGGATCAATACGCCGTATCCAAGAAGACCATACGCCGCATTAAAGATATAGAAGGTGAATATTCCTGAAGATAGCAAACGTGTCCCTACTGCCAAGAAACACACAATGCGCCGTAATCCAAGACTTGGATCCGCCGTATCGACATCCCGACTGGTAACCCTTATAAATACAAAAACTAAAAAAAAAAATGAGTTTTAAATGTGCTAAATCATATTCTCGATACTTAAACCACAAAAGTTGATTTTCAGAGGAGAAAAAGAGCAGAAGAGGTCTCATAACGCATTCCAATCCAAAGGAGAAAAAGAGCAGAAGAGGTCTCGATACCTAAACCATAAAAGTTTTTGGTATCATTCATTAACTCGGTTAGTTTACCTTGGCTAAGCCATTACTCTTGTATTAATTATGATGTTTGAAGGCTAATACCTTTGGGTATTAGCCATTATTATGAAGATCTGAATGTTTGATTTTGTTTATATCTCGATTTCTTAATTTATCGTTGTATGCTTGTTTATGTTTATCAATTTATACTTGTTTATATGCTTTAATATGCGACCTATCATTCAACTGGATCTAGTGATACGGACCAAGAAATCTAGATGTCGAGATAACTCTCCATATAGTAATTTATACATCTAGAATCATAGGATCACAAATATTGTCCTACTAAATTCGTGCCAGGATACGCTTCTAATGTTTCATAGACATTCCTTAAGCAAAGTGATTACTTGAAGCAAATCTGTTGGTCAAAACCTCAATGAAATCTTAAAGGAATCTATGGTAATGCACCCATAGTAATTTAACTTGTGGGTATGGATTCTCAATGAAGTGTCTACTTCAAATTTGCTACTCCAAATCACACTACACTTCTTATCCTGATGAAGGAATGGGCGAAGTTATTTTTGGCAAACCTTTTTTAAGAGAAGCTGGAATTAAAGCAAGACGGTTAGAAGGGATGATTACCATTTACAATGGTAATGATGAAGTAACTTACCAAATGGTGCGATCACATTCGAGGTTTAAACACCACACTAATGAGCAATGCAACAAGATCCCACCATTACTGAAGGTAAGTGATGAAGATAAGAATAATGGAATCTCGCATCCATACTAAAAGATTAAGGGGTTCTACAAAGGAGTCTTGAACCTAGGACCCGATTACATTTGAGATGCGAGGACGGAAGAATGGCTCACACGCGGGCACATTAGCGTGAGAGACAACCTGGATTGTTATTTATTTTTATCGAGTCTGTCTTCCCAGACATCAATACGACGTATCCGCTCCATACCATACGGCGTATTAATTATCTGGACATTATCAGTCTTTAATTTTTATGCACTTTAAAAAAAATTATTGTCAGTTCTGGTAATACGACGTATTCATGCACATGATACGGCGTATTCACTAGACTGACCCATATTTAGTTTGTTTAGTTTAGTTTAAATTAACCGTAGATACCAAGATTGGAATGCACGTTTTTCTTGTTATTTGCACAGGACCTCAATGAAAGAAATATCAATGAATATTGGTGGAGAATTTACA
>BQNB010016653.1:0-71304 GCA_026074375.1 Tanacetum coccineum | reverse complement strand
TAAATACTTTGTTAAATCTAATGTATCAGTTTTTAAACGACTTTTTGGTCGTTCTATATACATCTTGTGTTATTGATCTGAGAAGTAACACACCCCGGACCCTTATTCCGCTGCGACCCAATTTGGGAGTGTTACACAATAGGTAAAGTGATGTAGAAAATAGTTCTTTGCATGATAGATTTGTAAACATTGAAGGCACGCATGCAGTTCCCCCTCTAATGACAGGAAATTATATGCCTTCAGGACCTGATAGAGAAGTAGATGATTCTATGTTTACATATGGTCCAAAACAGTCTAAAACTAGTGAATCTGATACTCAAACCAGTAATTGTGACTCTTGTGAGTCAAATTCTAGTACAGAAACACTTGAATCTATGCCTGAACTAGTTGTAGTTGAACCCAAAGTTATTAGTCAACCTAAAGTTTGGCCTGATGCTCCTATCATTGAGGAGTATGAGTCAGACAGTGATGATGAATATGTGATTCAACCTTCAAAAGAACAGGAAAGGCCTAGTTTTGCTTTTGTTAAGCATGTAAAAACTCCTAGGGAAACTGTTAAAGAACAAAACACATATAGTCCAAGTCCTAAAGCTAACAAGAGAGACTGGAATGGTTTAATGTCCAAAAGGTTGGGTTTAGGATATGGGTTTACTAAAAAGACATGTTTTGTATGTGGCAGTTTTAGTCATCTTATTAGAGATTGTGACTTTCAAGAGAAAAGAATGGCTAAACAGGTTGAATTGAACAAAAAGAAGGGTATGGGTACTGGTCAAGGGGAGAATAAACTAGTGTGGAACAATGTGCAAAGATTAAATCACCAAAACTAGTTTGTTCCAACAGTTGTACTAACTAGAACTGGTAGAATTCCAGTTAATAGTGCTAGACAAAATCTCTCTAGTCAAGTAGCAACAACTAGTACTGCTAGGAAAGTTAATACTGCAAGATCCATTGTGAATGAAATCAGACCAAGAAATAATTTTTATAAGTCTCATTCACCTATCAGAAGGCCATTTAATAGAACAACAACACCAAGAACTAATTTTTTAAATCATAAAGTTAATACTGCCGGGGTCAAAGCAGTTAGTGCTGTTGGGGAAAAAGGGAAACTGCTGTTAAGCCCTCAGCAGGTTGTAATTGGAGACCCAAAAGACATTACTGGAACAAATTCTCCAAATACAATGGTGGATCAAATTCTAGAAAATGTGTTAATTCTGAAGATCCCCTAGGCAGACCCAAGCCTAAAATGGCTTGGGTCCCTAAGAGAAACTAATCTCTCTTAATTAATGTGCAGGATAATCCACAAAGAGCTTTAAAGAACAAATGGATTGTTGACAGTGGATGTTCCATGCACATAACTGAAAACAAGGCCTACCTTGCTGAATATCAAGACTATAATGGGGCCCTGTTGCTTTTGGAGGTAGTAAAGGTTACATAACTGGTAAAGGTAAAATAAAAACAGGAAAGTTAAAACTTTGAGGATGTGTGCTTTGTGAAAGAACTACAGCAATTCAATCTCTTTTCTGTGTCACAAATGTGTGACAAGAAGAACAAGGTTCTCTTCACAGACACTGAATGTCTTATGTTATCTTCTGACTTTAAGTTGCTTGATGAAAATCAAGTATTACTTAGAATCCCTAAACAAAACAATATGTACAGTTTCAACATAGAGAATATTGTTCCTTCTGGAGGTTTAGCTTGTTTGATTGCAAAGGACATAATTGATGAATCTAACAAATGGCATAGGAGGTTCGGTCATGTTAACTTAAAAAACTTAAAAACTTGTGAAGAAGGGAAACCTTGTAAAGAGGTTTACTTCAAAGAATTTTCAAATGACCACACATGTGTTGCTTGTCATAAGGAAAGCAACACAAGACCTCCTGTAAGGCCAAATCAGTGGAGCTCTATAAGTCAATCCTTAAAGCTTATTCAAATGGATTTGTTATTGGGACCTACATCTGTAGGAGTCTAAAACCATAAGACTTAATACCTGGTGATCACTATGATTTTAGCAGGTATTAGTTGGTTGTTCTTCTTAAGACTAAAGGAATGAAACTAGTGGAATCCTTAAAGACTTATAAAACAAATAGAGAACCAATTAAATCAAAAGTTAAAATTAATTAGATGTGATATGGTACAGAATTTAAGAACAGGGATTTTTATTGAATTATTTGGGTTTAAAAAGGACAAGAGGAATACAGTAATGCAAGAAACATCACACAAAAAATGGATTGCTGAAAGAAATAACAATCACCGCTTATTGAGGCTGCTAGGACTCTGGCTAGCAGATTCATTTTTAAACCTAAAACTTTTTGGGTCTGAAGCAGTTATACTAGCTTGTTATGTTCTTAATAAGGGTATTAGTTACCAAGCCTCATAATAAGACACCTGTGACTTGGTAACAGGTACCATACAATCAATAAGCTACATAAGACCTTTTGGGTACCATGTGACCATCTTAATACCATTTACCACCTGGCAAAGTTTGATTTGAAATCATATGAAGGGTTTTTATGTTGGTATACTCTTCTACAAAGTAAGCTTTTAAGGGTAATACAATTTAGAAACCAAGAAAGATTGAAGAAAAACCTGCATATAACCTTTATTAGGAGTAACAAACCAAATTGTTGCAGGGAAAGAACCACCTTGGCTAATTGATCTTGAAAATTTAAACTGATTTCTATAAAATAATCACCCTGTAAGATCAGAGAATCAAGCGTGACAAATGTGCAGGTCCCACAAGAACTAATCAAAATGGCAGGTACAGAAGACATATAGATACTGGGGATTCTAGAAAAAGAAGATAATCCTGCTCAAAGACTACTTGTGTACTGCCATTATGGTCTTCTATTCCTCTACTGTACAGAGGTTCAATACAAAGGATGCAGGTGATGCTCCTAACAAACATCCTAATTTGAAGATAATGGAAGCCAGTAGATAAGGAGTGATTAAGGTCTTTTTTGGAATGAACTTGAAGACTTAATAGCAATAGAAAGGATGCTAAGATGCAGCTGAAGCTCTTCCAGGAAGGGAGTTTGCTCAACAAACTAAGGATTTTGCTTCTACAACAGGACAGCTAAACCCTAGGCAGTACTAACATAGTTAATACTGCTAGCACACCAGTTAGTACCGCCAGTACTGATAGTGATCTACCCAATCCTGACCAAGATGATTCAGAAATACCAGCACTTAAGGGAAAATTAAAAAACTGCCTACTGATGGTATTTTACCAATTTTACATATGAAGATGACACTTTCACTTATGTATGGAGAGGTGATGTCTGACTTCACAAATTTAGAAACTGTTGTGAATGTTAGTCCTATTCCCACATCAAGGATGAACTCTATTCATCCTATAACTTTAATTCTTGGAGATCCACAATCAGCAGTTCAAACAAGAAGTATATGACTAAAGAGTTCTAGCTTCATGCGTTGATAAGTTATGTTCGAAAGCAACGGAGAAATAATCAATAAGAAGGACTTCAGCAGTTGTTATTTGTCCTTGTTTCGTTGTCTCAAAATGAACCCAAGTAGATCTCTGAAGCACTTAAAGATGAAAGGGTGGGTTTGATGCTATGCAGGAAGAATGCCAGCCAGTTCAAGATTCAGAAAGTTTGGATACTTGTAGATATGCCTTAATGGGAAAAAGGCAATTGAAACAAAATGGTTTTATAGAAATAAGAAGGAAAGTAGGAAGGAGTTGTGGTAGAAATAAAAAGCAAGGTTAGTTCTCAGGGACATACGCGAGAAATGGATATATTATGAAGAGGTTTTTTTTGCTCCTGGTGGCCAGGATTGAAGCCATAAGGATCTTTTTAGCCTTTTCCTCTTACATGGGCTTTATAGTCTATTAAATGGATGTGAAAAGTGCCTTCCTTAATATGGCAAAATGATGAAAGGTATATGTGTCTCCAACCACCAGGTTTATGAGATGCACCTAGTATCCTCAAATGTCTACAAGGTAGTGAAACACTTTATGGTTTAACAACACCAAGCTCCCAAGCCTGGTATGCTACTTTAATCTACTTTCCTTGTTGAAGAATGGAATACAGAAGAGGAACTATTGACCAAAAAACTCGTTTATTATTAAAAGGACAAACATGATATCATATTAGTACAAGTTTATGTGGATGATATCATATTTGGTTCTATAAAGAAATCTTGGTGTGATGAGTTTGAGGCATTAATGAAGAGTAGATTTCAGATGAGTTCTATAGGAGAACTCACTTTCTTTCTTGGATTACAAGTCAAGCACAAGAAGATGGTATCTTATAAGTCAGGAAATAATTGGTAAAATCCTGAAGAAGTTGATTTTAATCAATGTTAAGACTGCTAGTACCCCAATTTGAGACCCATAAGCCTTTAGTCGAAAGAGAAGAAGCCATGATGTGTATGTCCATCATATAGATCCATGATGGTTCCTTAATGTACTTGACTGCTTTAGGCCCCTGATATTATGTTTGTAGTCTTTGCTTGTTCTAGGTTTTTCAGGTCACTCCAAAGACCTCTTTATTTTAGTGCTGGATAAGAAACTTGAGGGATCTAAAGGGCAAACCCAAACTGGGTCTTTGGTATCCTAATAGTTCCCCTCATTTGACCTGGAACCTACCAGATAGTGACAATGCTGGAGGCAACTCTTGACATGAAATCCATAACATGAGGTTGTCAACTTCTTGCAGAACTTATTTATAGACAAATGCAAAAAGCATCACCATTGGCTGACTTCTACTACAGAAACAGAATAGTTGCTGCTGACAGAATTGCTGTTGGACAAGTTTGTGGATATCAACATCAATGTTAGAGACTATAGGTTCAATTTCAATAAACACAAAGATCGACATTGATAATGAAAGCACAATATGCATTGTCAAGAATCCAGTATATCACTCCAAAACAAAGCATATTGCCATTAGGCATCACTTCATCAGGGATGCTTATGAGAAGAAACTTATACAGGTGCTTAAAATCCACACTGATGATAATGTAGCTGATCTTCTCACCAAGGCATTTGATGTATACTAAGGTTCCAGTTCATGGTTGTTACCATTGGGAATGATACAATCCATAAGCCTGCATAGTTAACGGGGAGGGCCATATGAAATTGTTTTGTATAGTTTGGTATAGATGTGTTCAGTATGCAGAGAGCATATTATTAACCATCGGTGACGAATTTCAAGAAGTTCATTGGGTTTTCAAGAGTCCTTGGGAAGAGATAAAGAACGAGTATTGAAGTTTTTGTGGCCAAAACTTGATCATTTTTGATTGCAACAAAACGTTAGTACCGACAGTTCAAAGTTAGTACCGTTGGGCAAAGTTAGTACCGTTGGGCAAAGTTAGTACCGCTATAGAGATGTTAAAGAAAATACCGCCAAGGGTACAAAGTGTAACTTGAAACGGTTTCATTGATTTTAGGTTTGCTAAACCTATATAAACCCATCTCAATTGAATAGTTCCCTTAACTAAATCACTCTTTAATATTTTCTTCCATACAAGCCCTAATCTCTCTCTCAACTGACGATCACTAATTTATTCACCATGGCTGTTCTTGAATCATGCCTAAGCACAATATGGTCGCTTATTTAGAGAAGTCTGAAGGGAATGGCAGAGTGCATGATGCTATTGATTTCTTATCAAACTCCACATCTATCATGCCTCACTGTAAAGTCCCGTCATCTCTACTACATTTGTTGAACAATTTTGGATGTCTGCTAAATCCAAAATAATCAACAATGTAAGGTACATTACTGCCAAAGTAGCTGGCAAGCCTGTGTCTATCTCTGAAGCATCAATAAGAAGTGCCCTTCTTTTTGATGATGCTGAAGGGATAGATAACTTGACATAATCAGTGCTATAATTTGATGCTAAAAAAAAATCCAGACTCATGGGTTATGAGGGGTTTAACAGTGATTAACATTTAATAGCAGCATTTTTTTCATCACCCCAATGCGAAGGTTTTCTATTTCTTATACAATGAATCATTTGGATTAGCTTAAAAAGTACCTCTGGATCAAATTCCCACTAACATTGCCACACTATAGTGCGTAGTCTTTTGGCTAACATCTAATCAGAAATAAAATTTTTCTAAATAATTTTGATGGTGATGCATAAGACATTTAGATTCAGAGAAAAGTTTTGTAATTATCCACGTTTTATTTCAATCTTTTTATGGAAATCAAACAGTAAATATAACCAGTACCTTAGATCATATTCCCTGTAAATGCTTTGAACAAGTAAAGTTTTCTCTCTCCTTTATGGTTAAAAATGGTAAACATTTTTTTTCGAGGAAATTCACACCATTGTTTTCTCTCTTAATGTTGGTACAATCTACTAAGGATACGAAGGTGCATTCAGAGAGACCAACTAAAACAACAACCTACAAACACCCTCTCCCCCCCCCATCCTCAACGGCCCAAGTGAACCAAAATTGAGGCCTCAGTGCCTGACCCATCACCTAGACCTACATCTACTTCAAATATTCCTGATTTACTATCCTATGAGGTTTCAGGTGTAAACAGAGAGGTGTATCAGGCCCTGGGGGGGGCGGCCGCTAGGTGGGCTGGAGTGCGGGCCGTTTCAGGGGGGGTTTGTGTAGTGGACGAGTGGATATGTGAGTGTTGTGCCGAGTACTACGCTTAGGTCGGCGACGACTAGTCTGTAGCCGAGGGAGTGACATTACACTCGAGCTTTTGCGGGGGGTCTGGCCATCGTAGGTGACCTAGAGTCAATTTAGACGCACGAAGAGATTAAAAACTTGAAGGCACAGATCAAAAGCTCACGAAGAAAGCCAAACCTTTAATACACACCACAGAGCCTTGGATGAAAAGTATCTCTTTGAAGCAAAGGTTGGCAGGAAAGAAATCCTTAAAGTCAAACTGGATGCAAAAGGAGTCTGTATCCAAATAGGGGATGAATTTTGCTAAAGCTGAACTTTCAGTCCATAAAGATTCGTTGTTTGATGAGCTTGATGACGATGAAATTGATAATATGGACACTGAGGATGCTCAAGACGTGGGGAGGTCAAGAGATGTAGTGAATGAAGAGAAGGAGAATGCTGATGCTGAAGTTAGTACTGAAGATGTACTTAGTACTGCTCAACAAAATGTTAGTACTGACAAGGAAAAAGTTAGTACTGACAGACCAAAAGTTAGTACTGACGGATCCAAAGTTAGTACCGACAAGGAAAAAGATAGTACCGATAGGACATATGAAGGTACTGATGATCAAACTGAAGGAAGAAGGGCTACTCAAACAACTACTTCTACAATGTTTGGAGATGATGAAACAATTGCTCAGGTTCTTCTCAACATGAGCCAAGCCAAAGCAGTTTCAAGAGAAAAGGAGAAAGGAGTAGAGTTTAAGGATGTTGAAGAGACTGAGAGACCTAGGCCTACTTCAACTAGATCATTATTGACATTAAAGCCTCTTCCAAAGATTGATCCAAAAGATAAAGGAAAGAAGAAAATTAAAGAGGAAGATGAGTCTGAAACTGAATCTGAGGGTATTCCTGAAGCTGAAAAGAAGTTTAAGCAACTTGCTAGTGATGAAGAGATGGCTAGAAAGTTGCAAGAAGATTGGGAAACAGAAGAAGAAAGGAAAAGATTAGCTAAAGAAGAAGCTACAAATGATGCTCTCATAAGAAATTATGATGATGAGAAAAGCCAATAATTGAAGGCTGATAGGCTTCTAGCTGAAAGGCTTCAAGAAGAAGAAAGAGAGCAATTCACAATAGAAGAAAGAGCAAAATTCCTTCATGACACAATTGCTGCTCAAAGAAGATTTCTTGCTCAACAAAGATCAGAAGCTATTAGGAATAAACCACCTACAAAGAATCAATTAAGAAATCAAATGATGACCTACTTGAAGCATGTAGGAAATTTACAGCACTCTCATTTGAAAACCAAGAAGTTTGAGGAAATACAAGCTCTGTATGAAAAGATAAAAAGGTCAGATGAAGATTTCATTGCAATTGGGTCTGCTGAAGATGAAAGAATGATAAAAGAGATGAATGAAAAAGGAATTGATTATTCAAAGAATGAAAGTGTCAAGGAGGAGAGTAAAGAAGAAGAAGGTACTAAGAAAAGAAAGAGTGGTCATATCAAAATGATTGCAAGGAAAAAGCCAAGAAAACAGTCAGATGATGACAGTGATGATGAACATAGAAAATGCCTGAAGATTGTTACATTTGAGGGTATCTTAGATAGTGAGATAATGGAGAAGAAATCTGTCATTGCTAGATTGGACAAGGTATCATCACCAGATGGAGATTATCTTGTTATCTACAGAGCCAATGGGAATTTCAGGGCATTCAACTATCTCATGGAGGTACTTCATATTTTAGATAGGCAAGATTTATTTCACTTGTATAAATTGATGAAAGAACACGTACTTAAAAATACATGAAGGATTTGAGTTGATTCTTTGGGGAGATTTGAAGATTATGATGGAATCCTCAACTGAAGAAAATGATCAAAGTGATTTCTGGAGTAATCAACAAGATTGGAAGATTATCACTTGGAGATTGTATGAAGCTTGTGGAGTTTGCATTCTGGAGCTTAAAGATGGGATTGTTATTCATATGTAATTGAAGAAGATATTCCCTCTTTCAAAGGATTATTGCCAAAGAAAGCTTGCACACACAGGACGATATGGATCGGAGTTGAAAGAGAGAAATTTCTGTTGCTCTTGATTTAATAAGGTTTATTAAAGCAACAGATTGTAGTTAAGAATGATGTACGTGTTGGGGAGAGGAGGTGGGACGCGAATTAGAGAACGTATATAAGAGTCTCTATCAGGGTAGATGCAGCTGTGAACGGTTACTGGAAACAACAAATGGGGTCATCATTTCAGACAGCGATGAGCAGGTGACTGCGTGCGAGGCGATAAGACTGCTACATAGTGGGCGAAGGGGTCCAGAAGCAAAACACACATGGATCATTTGGACATTAACAATACTGTTATGCTTTCGAGAAAAGCCTCGAGAGATCACTTTGATGACAATTTACCAAAAATTGTAGGGTTTTCAACTCACCTTGCTTCATGGTGAAGAGTTGGCTAGTCCAAGATCAAACAGTTCCTTCTTTAGTAAAGACTACTCAAATAAGTTGATAGCTAATAAGTTTGCTAAAAACTTATAATGGTTGAGACAATGTCCGGTGCCATGTTATTGGGCAGAGGGAGTAAAGCATTGGACTGCTGGTCTGGAACAAAAGGGTCGACGTCTCTGAGGGCTTATTTGGTAAAGACAAGTCAATTCCGTTAATGGTTGACAGTTTACCAAAAACTGTATGGTAATAACTCACGCGCATCTAGAGACACCACACGCTGTGTAGAGAGTAAAACTATCCCCATGCGGCACACACGCGGCTACTGGTAAAGGAACATCAAATCCGTTGATGGCTGGTAGTTTGCCAAAAACTACAAAGCCAACTTAGTTGGATTGTTGCTGAAAAGATGTTGCTGTGTTGCTGAAAGGACAGAGTTGCTGCTGAAGATGGATAGTGTTTAAAGATTAGATCGTGTTATGTTAAAGTGTTTGGATACATCCTCCGAGAACTTAAGAAGATTAACTTGAAGAAACATGAAGTTAAGTGAGTTCAACATTCATGTTTAGGGGAGGATTGTTGGGAATTATTCATTCCTGACTTAGTACCGTTAGTGATAATAGTTAGTACCGATAGTTATAATTAGTACTGACAGTACAAAATGTTAAGTACTGATCAGTTAGTTAGTACCGTTAGTAGAAAATAGTTAGTACCGTTTAAGAGATATGTATGAGATATTATAGGAAAAGATATGTATTATCTTTTATGCGTTTTGTAAGCCTATTAGGGTTTATCCTTAGTCTATAAAAGGATCCCTCACGGCATAGTTAGAAATATCAGTTCAATATACATCTCATACAATCATATCTAATAGTTAGTAATCTGTAATCACTTGAAGCAGATTAATAGAAATCAAGTTTAGTATTCATTGTTCTTCTTAATACTATTGTGTAGATTCCGCATATACAATAAGTATTCATAGTCAGTGTTTCTATATAGTCAAACTGTATTTATACAAGTTGGCTATCACCCTTAGCAGGCTGCAAAGATCTGTTCAGTTTGGGACTAACATATCAATTGATTCAAATATTCATGGTTTCAGAGAAAAAAATGTCCAATTATTAACAAACCTATTATTGAAACATTTTAAAGCTCCCCCTCAAATTATGAGGGAATAATATGGTGTTTGAGTACGTTAATTTGAATTTTTTTTAATTTAATAAGAAATTATTGAAAATTCATACTTAAACACGATATTTGCCTAATATTAGTCTACACTATTTATTCACATATTCACAAGATTGAAAATATACGAGAGATTGACCTGAAAAGAGATAGGATAAAATACGACAGAGTCATATAGTCCGTTCCAGCAGCCTGAGGTCATTCCCGTATTCTCTTCAACCAACGAACTTCTCCAGATTCCTCATTAACCTTCTTTGAAAGAGCTGCTTATCAATGTCCTTGATCATAACATGATCCATTCACTTGTCTAATCTACTCCATCTCCTCTTTGGCAGGTATTCCATCCTTATTCCTGAAATAATATCATGAAGAGCAGTCCAAACATAAATGAGCGTGCCATCACTGAATTTATAGAGTTCATCAGTGCACATCAATCTATTTCTGTTGTTCTGATCCTTGTATATCACTCCTTGTTGGTCTAAATATGCATTGTATGCAGTCTTGTTCCTGAGATCCTACCTGAATGTGTCTGGTTTGGTAAGGTTGAGCTCCTTTTGGTAACTTTCGACACCTAATTGAAGATCTTCCACCCGCTTTTGAATGACGATACATCTGGTGAACATACGTAATGCCACATTCAAGTCAAAACGTTCGTCTATCATGAGGTTGGTCAGCTTCTGTTGAACAAGTAGGAGTAGCATGTACTCGATGTCTTGTAGGCGAAGTCGTGGGAAATCACCTTCTTTAAATTTGTAAAGTTGTTGATCCAATCTACGAACCTCAATCTCGTCTAAGTGACCGTAGTCATACCTCTTCATAATCTTAAGACTGGTAACCGCAATGATACGTTTTTTGGAGTATACATCCTTTGACGACATCTTGTTGCTTGTAAACCCATAAAATTATTGACGTTTGGGACCCCAGTGTGAAGTACCCCAGTAGGCATGTTTATCATATACTACCATTACAGGACTCCATATATTAGGAACCAAGTCTTCAATCCATTGGACCTCATAAGTAGCAGCCTTTGTCTTTGTTAGAGAAGTTGAGTATTTTTTTGCTTAAACTTCCACCTTTCAGGTATTTTAGGTCGTTGTTGATGAAGTAATCGAAAGGAATAACATGATGACCTTGATGATTTGGAATCAACATGACAGGCTTACGGAGATCAAACATATACTGCTTGCCTTCAGGGTTATGCCAGTCTAGTTGTTCAGTTGTAGCTTTGAAACATTCTTTAAAATGATACTCTAGTTCCGTACGACTCTTGCAGGTGCCTTTGAGTAGGTTGAATGCCGGTCTAACCAGAAGTTCTTTAGTCAGATCTGTTATTTTGAGCCGATTCATGACAAACGCAGAGAAGTCAATTGGAGTATCCATAAGCTTATTGAATGAAGTAGGAGGATTTTTTGCCCGAGCAATTTTGCTAATCCAGGTTTGAGGTGGTCTGAAGTCAACCTGCTGTCTCTTATTCCATTCAGGATCAAGAGTTGGAGGTTACTCGAGTTTGTTGAACCAGTAAACCTTGGAGGCAGCCTCGTCATCAGGTTGTTCGTCATTGTTACCCGTGTCAAACTCTTGATTCTGTTACACTTTTGAGTCATCAACTGTATGACTTGGCTCCTCTGTATGTGCAGACTTGCCAGATGACTTATGCTTAGAGTGGGAGGTGCCTTTAGAAGAGCTTGTTTATAACACCCCATGTTTTCGGGTCATTGTACCTCATCAATAAATTTACTATTTATTTTTAGTATTGTACGCGTTTACTTTTAAATTGAATTCGTTAAGTTAAATCGCATAAGCTAAAAATTATCGTTCAATGTAAACGGGCATCAAACAATTAAATGTTTACATCAAGCAAGTGTTAGATAAATATTTGGAGGATAATATTAACCTTGTACATTTTATTTTTATTGGTTACGTAAACTGTTTACGTTTCGCGATAAAGTACGTTTAGGCATTTCCGGAACCACCAAAACTTTTTTACGCTTCAACAAATACCCATTTTTATACCCAATGCCCAAAGTTTTTATAAAACTTTACCTACATTATTACTATGGCCAAATTTTATGATAAGGAAATAAACAAAGAATTACAAGTTACAAGTATTTACCCTTATGTTTAAACTACACTTTATAACTTCAAGTAAATAACTAGATATTTTGTTAAATATCAAAGACCAACTAGTACTCCCTTCCCCCCTAACCCACGGCAACAATAAGAAAAAGAGACAAGGAGCACACATTTTTCTAGCAACTTGATATTGTACATACACATCTCATTAAAACCTTAAAACTTTCTCCAACCTTGATCAAAGACTTCCTTAATTCCCTCAATGTGTTCTAAGACTTTCCTATGACTACTTTGACTATTCTTATGAGTATATAAGGCAAGTGCTAGTTATGAATACACACACTCTTCTTTTGCTTAAGTGAAAAACTCAACATATCTTTCTTTTTCTCTCTCTATCCCACGGCACACCACAAGCAACATACATAACCTATAAAAAATTTATTTACCACATTTACAAGCATTCCTACAACTTATCTAAGATAACCTAAGGTGTTTAGAAGGTTTGGTTTAGGGTTTACAAGTGTTAAAGCAAGAAGGTTCAAGATTAGGGTTTTGCTTAAATTTAAGGTTTCTTTGGTATTGAAAGCTTGGGTTTAATAGATAAGCAAGGGTTTAGATCATATTGTTCATCACCCAACATCATATTATGGTTACCTAAAAACTTTAATATCTTTACATTTGTGATTTTACCTAAGAACTTATTTACTTGTAAAATGGATTTTTATACTTGTTTATGATTTGGCACACTTTTACATATGACATATGGATGTTAATATCATGTTATAATGGATGTATAAGTATTGTACATGTGTGGTTTATGTATAAAAAGTATATATAAAACTAGTTACCTAAAAAGTATACTTATAAAAGATTATGGACAAATAGGTATTTAGACATATGGATCTTATGATTCTTGGACAATATTTGGACAAATGATTAACTAGGGACCCTAGGTACATAATACACATGGTATAAATGGTTGTAAAGGACTTGTAACAAGTGGCTAAACTAAAAAGTTATAAAAACAACTTTTAAACACATTTTACCAAAATTACAAAAACCTTCTGTTTGAATTAGAAATATAAAGCCTTCATTTTTTTAAATACTACATCTCATGAGGATTCCAAAAAGGTAAGAAACTCAAAAAACCAATTTATAACGAAGGAGATACGTAATTTACAAGTTACGCGATAATAAACACGTTTATAAAATAAATTTTATAAAAACGACTAGAGACCCTAAAGATGTAAGACATGTGATAATAAGTGTTGTAATGGACTTGTAACAAGGTGGTTAAGCTTAAAAGTTACAAAATCAAGTTTAAACATGTTTTTATCAAAAACTTCAAAACTTTCTGTTTTAATTCGAAAATAAATGTATTTATTTTATATTTTTATAAAATACTACATGTCATGAGGATTCCAACCATATAAGAAACTTAAAAATCCGCTTTATAACGAAGGAGATACGTAGTTTACAAGTTATACGATAATAAACGGGTTTATAAAAGAAATTTTATAAAAACAAGTTACAAAATACTTCTGATATATAAGATTAGTTATTTTTCTCAGATAGTACATATTTTTAGGATTCCAAAACATTAAGAATCATAATTTTTTGATCAATAACGAAGGAGTTATGAATTTCGCAAGTTTACGATAATTAAAGTTTATAAAAATAATTTTATAAACTATGAACAGTAAAAATCACTATTCATCTCAGATACTTATTTTTGAAAAATATTATATTTTGATATAACTTTCAATTACGAAGACGTGCTTGAAAGAATCACTAAAATCGAATGTAAAACGGATAAAATACGGCATTTACGGGTTTACGACGAATAATTTTATAAAAATAACTTTATAAAAGTATATGAATAGTAAAAACCACTATTCATCAGGTGACTCAAATATTGAATATGTAATATTTTGATACGTCGTCTTAATACGAGAACGTGGACATAAGAAACGTAAGAAACAAGCTTAAAACGATAAAGTTACGCCGTTTTTACTAAAGAGATATTTCTAAACGTTTTTACATTATAAATATGATTTCATAAACGCAATTAGATGGTGATGTAGCTATATGGAATTATGTATGGTAGTAGTTATTCAAAGTGCTTAGTACTTATACGGCCTATAATTAATTAGGTTGCATTCGGCGTTTATCTGACACATTTTTTGTGATATATTTGTTACCATTCACTCAAGGTGAGTTCATAGCCCTACGTTTTACATTTTAATGATTTACAAGTTATGAGGTGAGAAACATATGCATGTTTTACAATTAGATGCAAGTTGACATTTTACATTACGATTACGTGTTTGCCTAAGTAGCGATAACCCTCTGAGCCCATTATCATGAACTATCAATTACTTGTTGTGAGCACAAATGTTATAAATAGATCTATTTGGGATTGACATCCCCGTTCGGGTGAGTCATGCTCACTGTGCTGGTTTTCCGAACAACGAACGTATACCATGTCGGACATAGGATGTTGCGGGTTAGAACATCATCACGGGCAATGTTGGCAAATTATATTGCAATTCATACATGTCGAGCTTCAGTGTCATGAGCTTACTGTCGCAGCTGGGGAGCTCCGACGGGCAATGTTGGCAATTTATATTGCAATTCATACATGTCGAGCTTCAATGTTGGCAATTTACGAGCAATGTTTAAGACCAGTTCTTCACCTTAGGGAGCTCCGATCTTGTTTGTCAAGAAGAAGGATGGATCGTTTCGAATGTGTATCGACTACCGAGAGCTGAACAAGCTAACGGTAAAGAATCGTTATCCACTCCTAAGGATCGAAAATTTATTTGATCAACTACAAGGATCCAATGTTTATTCTAAGATAGACTTGCGATCAGGTTATCACCAGCTCCGAGTACGGGAAGAAGATATTCCGAAGACGGCATTCAAAACTCGATATGTTCATTATGAGTTCCAAGTTATGCCATTTGGCTTGACGAATGCACCCGCGGTATTTATGGATCTCATGAACTGCGTGTGCAAGCCATTTTTGGATAAATTTGTGATTGTCTTTATTGACGATATCCTTATCTACTCCAAGAACAAGAAGGAACATGAAGAACATCTTAAGGAAATTCTAAAATTGCTTAAGAAAGAAGAGTTTTAGGCTAAATTCTCTAAATGCGAATTTTGGCTTCCCAAGGTACAATTTCTTGGCCACATGATTGATAGCCGAGGCATTCATGTGGATCCCGCCAAGATCAAATACATAAAAGATTGGGCATCTCCTAAGACACCAACGGAGATTCGACAATTTTTAGGTCTTGCTAAGTACTACCAAAGATTCATCGAAGGATATTCAAAGATCGCCAAGTCAATGACCAAGCTTACTCAGAAAGGAGTTAGGTTTGATTAGGGTGACAAGCAAGAAGCAGCGTTTCAACTGATTAAGCAGAAGTTGTGTAGTGCACCAATTCTGGCTTTACCCGAAGGAAGCGAAGATTTTATCGCATACTGCGATGCTTCAATCAAAGGTTTGGGCGCTGTGTTAATGCAAAGAGAGAAGGTAATTGCTTATGCATCACGCCAATTGACAATTCATGAGAAGAACTATACGACTCATGATTTGGAACTTAGGGCAGTAGTGTTCGCTCTCAAGATTTGGAGACACTATCTGTATGGGACCAAGTGTATGGTGTGCACTAATCATAAGAGTTTAAAACACCTCCTTAATCAGAAAGAGTTAAATATGAGGCAACGTCGTTGGTTAGAGTTGCTCAGGGATTACGATTGTGAGATTCGTTATCACCCGAGAAAGGAAAATTTTGTTGCTGATGCTTTGAGCAGGAAAGAACGAAATAAACCATTAAGAGTTTGAGCCTTAGTCATGACTATTGGATTGGATCTTCTTAAGAAAATCTTGAATGCTCAGACTGAAGCACGAAAACCAGAGAACATCAAGAACGAAGATGTTGGAGGTATGTTGATTGAAGATTCAAAGGATTTGGAGAAACTTAGGATGAAAAAGTTGGAACCCCATGCGAATGGAACTCTATGCTTAAATGACAAGAGTTGGTTACCCTGTTATGGTGATTTAAGGACTGTGATCATGCATGAGTCCCATAAGTCAAAATACTCTATTTATCCGGGTTCTAACAAGATGTATCAGGACATGAAGAAGCTATATTGGCCCAATATGAAAGCTGACATCGCCACCTATGTTAGCAAATGTTTGACATATGCTAAGGTCAAGGCTGAACATTAAAGGCCATCAGGTTTGTTGGTGCAACCCAAGATACCTCAATGGAAGTGGGATAATATCACGATGGATTTTGTCACGAAGCTTCATAAGTTGTCACAAGGTTATGACACCATTTGGGTGATTGTTGATCGACTTACTAAATCTGCCATCTTCGTACCAAGGAGGGAAACTGATCCCATGGAAAAGTTGGCAAGGATGTACCTGAAAGAGGTGGTCACGAGGCAATGAATACCTGTCTCAATCATTTGTGATCGCGACCCTAGGTTTATGTCAAATTTCTGGAGGTCACTTCAGAAGGCTTTGGGTACGAATTTGGATATGAGTACTGCTTATCATCCGCAAACTGACGGGCAAAGCGAGAGGACTATTCAAACTCTTGAGGATATGCTGCGTGCTTGTGTGATCAAATTTAGAAAGGGTTGGGTTAACCATTTGCCATTTGTTGAGTTTTCATATAACAATAGCTATCACGCTAGCATTAAGGCTGCACCATTTGAAGCACTTTACGGTCAAAAGTGTTGTTCACCTGTTTGTTAGGCCGAGGTTGGAGAAGTTCAACTCACCAGTCCAGAGATAATTCAAGAGACGACTGGGAAGATCATTCAGATCAAGCAAAGAATTCAAGCCACTCGTGATCGAAAAAAGAGCTATGCCAATCTAAAGTGTAAGCCAATGGAATTTCAAGTTGGAGATAGAGTTATGCTCAAGGTTTCGCCTTGGAAAGGAGTAGTATGTTTTGGCAAACGGGGGAAGCTAAACCCCAGATATGTTGGACCTTCTAAAGTGTTGGAAAAGGTTGGAGCCATTACTTACAAGCTTGAACTTCCTTAAGAGCTGAGCAGGGTTCATAATACGTTCCATGTATCTAACTTGAAGAAGTGCTATGCTGATGAACCATTAGCCGTTCCGTGGGATGGACTCCATATTGACGACAAGCTTCATTTTGTTGAGGAACCAGTAGAGATCGTGGATCGTGAAGTTAAATGATTGAAACGAAGCCGCATTCTAATTGTCAAGGTTCAATGGAACTCTAGGAGAGGTCCTGAGTTTACATGGGAACGTGAAGACCAATTCAGGAAGAAGTATCTACAGCTCTTCACAAAGACCGCACCGTCGTCAAGTGCCGCATATTAAGCCTTGAGGACAAGGCCCACTTAACGGGGGAAGACTATAACACCCCGTGTTTTAGGGTCATTGTACGTCATTAATAAATTCACTATTTATTTTTAGTATTGTGCGCATTTGCTTTTAAATTAAAATCGTTAAGTTAAATCGCGTAAGCTAAAAATTATCGTTCAATGTAAACGAGCATCAAACAATTAAATATTTACATCAAGCAAGTGTTAAGTAATTATATTAAAGATAATTATTAACTTTGTTTATTTTATTTTTATTGGTTGCATAAAGTGTTTACGTTTCACGATAAAATACGTTTAGGCATACCTAGAACCACCAAAACTTTTCTACGCTTCAGCAAATACCCACAATTATACCCAATACTCAAAATTTACAAAATATCATCACATATATACACATATGGCCGGATTCAATGTGATAGAAACCAAATATATTATCTAATTAATCACCTTCCTTGTTTTCATGAGATGACTTCTATATTAGGGAGTGTTGCCCCCCCCCCCCCCCCCCCCCCCCCCCCCCCCCCCCCCCCCCCCCCCCCCCCCCCCCCCCCCCCCCCCCCCCCCTCACCAGAGGCTATTTTCTTACTAGCTCCAATAGTGAAATGGACCAAGACTTCCTCATTTCACTCTTTGTGTCCAAGACTTTACTATGACCACTTTACTAACTCTTGATATTTATATACACTTGCAAGACTTAGATAACACATACACATCTCATTTTCATAGTGAAAACAACACTTTTTCTCTCTTTCTTATGGCATAACCCACGGCCAAACCCAAATACACTACTAAATCCATACAAGATTTATCTACAACAATTACAAGTGTTCCTACATCTTATCTAAGATAACCTAAGATGGTTAGAAGGTTTGGTTTACGGTTTACAAGTGTTAAGCAAAGGAAAAACAGGATTAGGGTTTCATTTGGTTTTAGGGTTTTCAAGTGTTGTAAGCTTGGGTTAAGTAGCTAAAAAAGGGTTTAGATCATAATGTTCATCATCCCACTTCATATTAAGGTTATCTAAAACTCTTAATCTCTTTACTTTCATAATTTGATGCATATATAATGTGTGTATAGTTAATCACCCTCTAAGAACTTATTTACTTGTAAAAATGGATTTTTACACTTGCTTATGATTTGGTACACTTTTACATATGACATATAAATGTTAATATCATGTTATAATGGAAGCATAAGTAATATACAAGTGTGGTTTATGTATAAAAAGCTTATATAAACTAGTTACCTAAAAAGTATACTTAATAAGGTTCATGAATAAATAAGTATGTACACATTTGGATCTTGTGATTCTTGGACAATACATGGACAAATCATGGACTAGAAACCCTAAGGATGTAAGACATGTGATAATAAGTGTGGTAATGGACGTGTAACAAAGTGGTTAAGCTAAAAAGTTATAAAAACTAGTTTTAAACACATTTCATCAAATACTTCAAAACTTTCTGTTTTAATTCGAAAATAAATGTATTTATTTTATATTTTCATAAAATACTACATGTCATGGTGATTCCAACCATATAAGAAATTTAAAAATCCGCTTTATAACGAAGGAGATACGTAGTTTACAAGTTACACGATAATAAACAGGTTTATAAAAGAAATTTTATAAAAACAAGTCACAAAATACTTTTGATATATAATATTAGTTATTTTTCTCAGATAGTACATATTTTTAGGATTCCAAAACATTAATAATTATAATTTTTTGATCAATAACGAAGGAGTTATGAATTTCGTAAGTTTACGATAATTAAAGTTTATAAAAATAATTATATAAACTATGAACAGTAAAAATCACTATTCATCTCAGATACTTATTTTTGAAAAATATTATATATTGATAGAACTTTCAATTACGAAGACGTGCTCGAAAGAATCACTAAAATCGGAGCTAAAACGGATAAAATACGGCATTTACGGGTTTACGACAAATAATTTTATAAAAATAACTTTATAGTAAAAACCACTGTTCACCAGGGGACTCAAATATTGAAAATGTAATATTTTGATACGTCGTCTTAATACGAGAACGTGGACATAAGAAACGTAAGAAACGGGCTTTAAACGATAAAGTTACACCGTTTTTACTAAAGAGATATTTATAAACATTTTTACATTATAAATATGATTTCTTAAACGCAATTAGATGGTGATGTAGTTATATAAAATTATATATGGTAGTAGTTATTCAAAGTGCTTAGTACTTATACGGCCTATAATTAATTAGGTTGCATTTGGCGTTCATCTGACACATTTTCTGTGATATATTTGTTACCATTCACTCAAGGTGAGTTCATAGCCCCACGTTTTACATTTTAATGATTTACAAGTTTTGAGGTGAGAAACATATGCATTTTTTACAATTGGACGCAAGTGGACATTTTACATTACGATTACGTGTTCGCCTAAGTAGCGATAACCCTCTGAGCCCATTATCATGAACTGTCAATTACTTGTTGTAAGCGCGAATGTTATAAATAGATCTATTTGGGATTGACATCCCCGTTCGGGTGAGTCATGCTCACTGTGTTGGTTTTCCAGACAACGAACGTATACCATGTCGGACATAGGATGTTGCGGGTTAGAACATCATCACAGGCAATGTTGGCAATTTATATTGCAATTCATACATGTCAAGCTTCAGTGTCATGAGCTTAGGTAAACGTAATCACATTTTATGATGTTTGCATATGTTGCATTATCATAGGGAAATCTTGCAGTCCTACATTATACATTTTACAAACCTATGAATTCACCCACATTCAGGGGATCAATAAGGCACAAGGTGCAAGGAATACATTGGTGGTTTTGATTTGGATGTCACATGCATTAAAGATTTGGTTGCATTACTTTTATATAATTGTTATGAACTAGAATCTTTGTATTTTAAACAAGTGAAGCTTCGGGCTTTTTGTAACAAACACTTTGCTAAATCCAATGTATCGGTTTTTAAATGACTTTTGTTCGTTCTTATATATATCTTGTGTTATTGATCTATGAAGTACCACCCTCAGACCCATATTCCGCTGTGATCCATTTTGGGGGCGTTACATGTCATACCAAGCGCGTGGAGCTTGTTTAAGACCATATAGGGCCTTTTTTAGCTTGTACATGTGAGTTGGGTTATCCTGATCAACAAATCCTTCCGGTTGAGAAACGTAGACCTCTTCACAAAGCTCACCATTCAAAAAAGCTATTTTAACATCCATCTGATAGATCGTCTTGATCTTGTTGACAACATTTTCAATGAGGATACGAATGGCCTCGATTCTAGCAACAGGTGAAAAAGATTCCTCAAAATTAATTCCATCCTCTTAACGATACCCTTTAGCAACCAATCGAGCCTTGTTCTTTAGAACACCCCCAAATTCATCTTTCTTGACTTTGAAGATCCACTTGAGTTTGATCAACATCACACGATCGGGACAGGGTACTAATTCCCAAACTTCTAGTCGCTCGAATTTGTAAATTTATTCTTGCATTGCTTATAACACCCTGTGTTTTCAAGTCATTGACGACGTCGATAAATCTGCTATTTATTTTTAGTGTCGTACGCGTTTGCTTGTAATTTCATGTATTAAGTAAAATCGCGTAAGCGAAAAATTTACGTTTAGTGTAAACGGGCACCAAACAATTAAGCGTTTACATCAAGCAAGTATTAAATAATTATTTTGAGAATAATTATGGTCTTTGTTTATTTTATTTTTATCGGTTACGTAAGTTTATTACGTTTCGCGGTAAAGTACGTTTAGGCATACCCGGAACCACCAAAATGTTTCTACGCTTCAACAAATACCCATTTTTATACCCAATACATAAAATTAAGTCAAATAATATCCCGTATACATCCTATGGCCAGATTTAGTGCAAATGATACAAAGAAATATCAAATTTTTTGACAAATTGGTCTTGTACATCTCTTACTCATTAAACTTAGCCATTTCATGTTCCTTTGACTAAAGACCAAGACCATAGTCTTCCTTAAGACCCTCCTCATGTTTCCATGACCAACTATTGCAATCTTTTGGCTAGTCTTACCATATATACAAGTAAGCATGAGATAGATATAACATACATACAAAACACTTAGCTAAAAATCAAACCAAAACCTCTCTTCCTCCCCTCTTTTGGCCACGGCAAGAAACAACCCTTTGTAATAATCCATATCAAATTTTCTACAACCTATACAAGTATTCACACATCATTCCTAAGATATACTAAGATGTTTCTAAGCATTGGTTAACCATTTTCAATTTTTCAAGTAATTATCAAGAAAATGGGAAAGCTAGATGCCGTTTCATATGCGAATAGTTAGGGTGTTTCTTAGTTGCAAGCATTTGTTTTTTCTTTATCAAGGTTTTAGATATCTGTGGTACCTACTACCTTGCATCATCATAAGGTTATCTAAAACCATTTATGTCATTCATTTATCATTTTATGCATATATGAGTTTAAATATATAGATAAATATCACCATTTAGGACTTTGATAAACATGCATAAAGGGAGTTTTTAACTTGATAATGATCATGTTGTACATCTTTTTCCTATGATATGGTGATAGCGTAATATCATGATATAATGGAAATATAAGTATGTTAACATGTTGGTTTAAAGTGGAAAATGTTTAGCGTTTTTAAACTTGTACATAACAAGTTACTTAATCGGAATATTTATGATTTTATATAAAATTATGAATTGTTTTCTTAGCGACAATAGACAAAATCATGGACCCTCCATTAAAGAAACTAATGGACTTTAATATATATAATACATAAGACATATGAGTTATTAAGAACTTATGGAAATTTACTTAGTCGAAAAATATATAAAACAAGTTAAACAAATAAGTATATATATGTATCATAAGGGGTCTGTTTGGATTCGTAATCCAAACAGTGGGTTTGACATTTTATTAAAATAATACGTCTCGTGACGATTCCAAAAAAGGTAAGAAACTCGAAAAACGGATTAATAACGAAGAAGTTACGATAAAAACACGATTTACGTTAATACCGGTTTATAAAATAAACTTTATAAAAGCAAGTTATAAAATATTTCTAAAACAGAAAGTTTAGTATTTTTCATAGATTTTACATATTTTTAGGATTCCAAAATGATAAGAATCGTAATTTTTCAATTAATAACGAATGAGTTATGAATTTCGCGAGTTTACGACAATTAATACTTTTATAAAACAATTTTTATAAAAGTTACTATTCATTACAGAAACTTTTATTTTTGTAAACCTCATAAATATATAGAACTTTCAATTACGATAACATGCTCGAAAGAATCGCTAAAAACAGAGCTATAACGAAGAAAATACGACGTATACGAGTTTTACGATAACAAAAACTATATAAATATACTTAAGGTCTGGTGTGAACAGTAACTTTTACTGTTCACCAGGAGGTCCAAATTATGAAAATGTCAAATTATTATAACTCGCCCTAATACGAAATCGTGGGCATAAGAAACGTCAAAATCGGGCTTAAAACGTAAAAGTTATGCCAGTTTTACTAAAACTGTAATTATAAACGTTTTCACTCTATAACAACGATTTCTAAACTACAAATAGACGGTGATGAAGCTATATAAAATTATATGTGGTTATGAAAGTACTATATTACTAGGGAGTTTCATAATGAGGCCTCTTCGGGGTGGCGTATCGACGAGTTGTTGGATTTACGGTTTAAAGTGTCCTAGCTCCTCATACGTCACTACATGACCTCTTATATTATGATAGCCCGAACGATAGTATGATGTAACTAGCATAGACTTGTATGTGACGTTAGTTAATCAAAGCGATTAGTGTTTATAGGACCTATGTTCATTTAGGTTGCATTCGATCATTTACGTGATGCGTTATGTGTGATATTTGGATTATCAGTAACTCAAGGTGAGTTCATAGCCCCACATTTTACATGCCTTTGTTTTACAAAGTTTTTGGGGTAAGAAACATGCAATATTTTACAACTGGACACAAGTACGTTGTCTATATGATGTATTTGGATTAATCAGCTACCATCGCAGGTGAGTTCATAGCCTCAATTTTACCATTTCAATGATTTATAACTTTGGGGTAAATAAACATGCATTTGTTTTATATATTGGACGCACAGTGTATAGTTTATATTGATTCGTGATTTGCCTAAGTACATGAATTACCTAAGTTAAGCCCATTATCATGAACTTGTCAATTGCATAAGATGTAGTTGGTATGAATTTACATATGTGTGTGGCGCCCGGGAGGTTTTTTGCGGGTTCGGAATGTTATGAAGTAGATCTATTCTGGGATTTTGAACCCTCCCTGTTCGGGCTGATTAGTCTATCACCGGGAACAAACGCTTATAGCATGTCGGATTTGGGGAGTATGTTTAGGGTTGAACATCTGATCGGGCCTAGAAATTAGACAATATTTATATTTTGGAATTATAATTGATCGAAGCTACCAGTGTATGCCAGCTTAGCCGAAAACGTAATTGGATTTGTGATGTCCTGCCACATTTTGATTGCCCCTTATCACTGCGGAAGAGTCTTGCTGCGTATGACCCTTCAATATTGATAAAATTACTAACCCTATGAATTCACCAACATTTATTTGTTAGACGTTTTTAAGCTAGTGTTTTCAGGTGGTCCAATAGGCACGCAGGATGTGCAGGGATACATTGGTGCCACTTTTGACGTTATCACGCTCAAAGATTTGCCAGATGTCAATTCCCATGTTTTGGCGAAAATTGTACTTTGTCAATCTTTGTAATATCAAACACTGCAACATAGCTATAAAGCTGCATGCTTTGTGTAACAAGTACTATTATCAAATCCTATGTATCATTTCTCAGAGATTTTTTGTCGATTTCTTATATATCATGTGTATTGTATATGAGAAGTAACAGCCCCAGATATACTTATTCCGCCTGCCGACCATTTTGGGGGTAAGGTGTTACAGATTGGTTATCATGAGCCCAAAGGTTTATAAAGAACCTAAGGATCAAATATTTTGCTGGACTATAACTGTATTTCAAACATTGCATTCATAAGAAAGGGGTTTTACGGCGACACTAGTTGTTGCATTAGTTAGTTATACTTAATGCATTCATAATTGATATATGTGTTTATAATATATTATGTATATTGCAATAAGAGCCTTATATAATATACTCATATAAGTTATTTATGCTGGTCACAGCAGTCATGTCAGCTGATTCCGAGACACTTACCTATACTTCTGTTAACTCCTGAGGCACAATCATGGTAGTATTCCCACAAAAAAAAAAAATTTTTTTCTTTTTTTTTTTATTACGAGAGATCAGCTTACGAGTGAGGCTGCCAAGACTCGGAGGGGGGGGGAAGCACCTCTGTTCTCATGAGTATTGTACCTGATCCCCTATGCGAGCTGGAGGATCACTGTACTAGTGTACATTACCTGAGCCTGGAACACCCTAAGGAACTTAGTGCCAGCGGGGGCGAGGGGCGTGGAGATGCAGGATGAGGCCATATAGGAGGACATCAAAAAAAAAATTACAATAATAAAATTTAATGAGGTGAGCTTCTGCCCCCACGGGGCGGGGGGTGGTTGGGGGGTGGCCCCGTGGGGGGTGGGGGTGGGGGGAGGGGTGTGGGGGGGGGGGGGGGATCCTCCACCACCACCATCTTTTTTACCCTCACCTTATCTGACCCCAACTGTTACTAGAGCAGCCAATGGCTCAGATGTGAGCTGCAACACCATCCACCATCATTCCACTACTCCATCTAGTGGACACCACCATTATTACCTATTCACTAACCTACACCGATCCAATAGGCGCAGAGCCTGACTATGTCACGAGGCTGACATGCCGCCTCGGAAGAGAGATTACTACTTACTCGCTCCTAGACCTAGCGGTGATGAGGTTGGGGAGAGTTATTTTTTCCCTGCCTTGCTGCCTGCCCCCGAGACAGCCTGAGCACCCACTATTGACAGCGTAGGCGTCGAAATTGCCTACGTTCTATAGACAGTGTGGAGACTAGGGATCGATGATATAACAAGCGAGGATCGACTGGTTCCGCCAGATTAGAAGTGATCAACTTTGAGGGTAATGATGTTACCTAGCGTAGATAGTTTGCAGTAGAGAGAGTTCGGAGTTTTACTCACGACATCACGATGCCCAGAAGGATTGTGCAGCTGTGAGAGCTAAGATTGAGGTATTGAGAAGAGAGAGACTTGCTTACAAGTAAGAGATTATGGAGACCCGTTAGGCCTGTAGCTAGTCTCCGAGGCATTCTACAGCCTAGCGGCATATAGAGCGCTAATGGGTTTTTACAGTGGTTAGCAGCACTCTAGCGAGCGTCACCATGTGTACTGAGCCAAGCGTCTAGGACGCGGATGATCGCGTGACGAGGCATATATCTGACGTATTCAGGCTTTGCGAGGCCGGAGCATGCCCCGTGACACCTTAAAGGCGATACTGGTAGTATGCATAGGGTACTTTTCTACCATTATTGTAGCTATACTATATAGCACTTGCTAAGTTTTTTGCGGTTCTACTTCCCAAGACTTAGTAGGCGGTATAGTTCTTTTGTATTTGGTTAGCTATGCCAGTGGTATGGAGCTTGTTGTATTTTGTTTAGCCTATGTTGTATAGACCTTATAAGTATTAGGGAAGATACCTCCCAGGCCTAGTAAGGCTCTAGGTTTAATTTTCTTATTTTTTTATTTTTTTTTTTTTTTTATTTTAGTAACCTAGCGATAGCGGAATCATTGTGTACAAACAGATCATGCTATATTTCCAGTAATATATATATGGAATGGATCGCTATTATGTTATGCTTGATCTTGTGTTGGTTGTATGTTTCACTGTGTGATGTGATCTTATTTTAATTAGTGATGCATATGTAATGTCACAATGATGTGTATTAAACATCAAACAGCGTATTGTATTTTCTTGATAATTGAAGAAAATGGGGTGGGGGACACCAAAACGAACCACTAGGTCAACACCAACCCCAAATGCCCCAACAACCACCACAACTCGTCTACTGAGGCACTTACTTACGCCTTAATTGACCGGGAGTTGTTGCTGCAATGGCATGAAGCCAGAAGCAAGCTAGCAGTTAGGAATGGCTATGACAACAATGGTTCAAGACCAAGGCCAGCACAAGCTGCTCGCGAATGCTCTAACTTAGAATTCCTAAAATGCAAACCTTTGGACTTTAAAGGCACTGAGGGAGTCGTCGGACTCACTCGACGGTTTGAGAAAATGGAGTCTGTCGTTTAGCATTAGCAATTGCACAACATCTTGTCAAGTCATAATTGCGACTTGTTTACTCCACTCAACAAGACAGATTGATCTTACATGTGGAATTGCCCCGATGTCTCAAGACCACTACTCCCTGAAGACTAGCTCATGCCCAATGCCATGGAAAACACTAAAAGGAAAATGATGACGTGATAGATATACTGCCGTGGTGTGAGATCCAAGGATAGATTGAGCATGCAGATTGTGGGAATCATAAGGTTAAATAGGCACAATGTGGTCGGCCTCTACAATATTTAAATTTCATTTCCACGATTTCTAGCATCTAGCGTTCGATGTGTGCTACGGATGTTTCCCATGAGAGGTAGACAAAGATTAATCAAGTAAATCGGTGGCTTGCCACGATATGCATAATTGCGCCAGGTGATAAAGGCATCAAAGCCAAAAACCATGCAAGAGGCTATCATGAGTTTTACAACTGGATTTGATTGGTGAGAAGCGACCCATGCTATCGCTGAACGTTAGCCCATGAAAAGAAAATAAAGTATGAATGATCTATTCCAAGAACAATTCAAAAACTAAACAACAGCAGAATAAGAGCCCAGAACAAGGCCTTGGCCTATAACTCGCAGGATAAATAGTGCTACAAGAAACCATACGCTGGGTCTAACTTCGCTGCTTCAAAGTGTGATTACAATCATAAAGGTCCTTGTCCACCTAGCGCTGCAAATATTCAAAAAGGTAGGCATCTGGCTACCAAGGATTGTATGAAGGTCCGACCTGCAATATGCTAACAACAACAACCGCCCCAACAACAACAACCACAACAACAAAAACAATAATAAAGAAGGGAATGTTTGCCTATCCCCCCCCAGTGACGGAGCTCAAGGACACAATGTAAAGGAAACTGACCAAAAACTGAAAAAAACTGTAACCGTGGTATCAAGCTAGGGAATGACAGGGCTCAGCCAATGGTGTATGTGGTTGGAAATGCAGGGCGAAAACCCATTCCCAACATCGTTGCCGAGTACGTTCCTTTTAAACAACCGCCCTATGCTTATATCCTTATTTGATACGGGTAGCCGATTGGAGTTTTGTGTTACCAGCCAATTTAGCTCTCAAATTGATAATCACACCATCTTATCGCTAGATCACTATTATGATGATTCGAACAAGCGACGGGGGGAATAATTAGGTTAAACCCCGTATCCTATGCGTGGTTGCCACATTAAACTTCCTAAACCACCCATTCAACATAAACTTAATACCTGTAAAACTTGGTAGTTTCGATGCTATAATCGGTATGGATTGGTTGGCGAAGTACCAAGCTGTCATTGTGTGTGACGAGAAGATTTTTCGCATCCCCTAGGGAAAATGAATCACTTAATCCATGACACGGTGATGGAAGTAACCAGACGGGAAATGCAAAACATCATTATCGTGACCCCACTAAAACGCCAGAAGATACATGCAAAAGTATTTCTTTTATTGATCTTTCTTAGCGTACATGTCACTGCAAGGAGGTTGAAGACAGTCGCGAGAAGAAGCGATTGAGAGACGTCGCCAATATTTCAAGACATTTCCTGAAGTATTCCTGAGGATTGTCGGGTCTTCCTCCGATCGACAAAGTGGAGTTTTAAATTGATTTGGTAACCTGGTGTCTCACTGTAGCACGTTGCACCTTATCGATTGGCGCCTTCCTGAAATGAAAGAGTTATCGCGAGCAACTGAAAGACGCCTGTCTGCACAAAGGCTATTATAAGCACCCAGTTCCTCACTTCTTGGGGATCTCCGGTCTTGTTTGTCAAGAAGAAGGATTGATCACTTCCGGATCGATGCATTAAGCCTATGCGGAATTAAAAAAAACTACAGCTGTAAGAACCCGTTATCCATACTCCCGCAGCATTTGATGATTTATTTGATCAGCTATCAAGGGTCGTAGTGTTCTATCGTAAAGAGCATGTGTCTAAGGTCAGGTTTCGCACCAACTGAGGGTTGTTCGAGCTCAGAAGACATTCCAAAGACTGCTTCAGAACTTGTTACGGCCAATATGAATTTCATGTTATAAGCCATTGGTTTGACTAAACGCAACACTCGCGCACGTATTCGGGCCCCTTATGCATTGTGTGTCTATCGCCTCTCTCGCCATATTCCTGCGATAAATTTGGTGATTGTCATTATTGACGGATATTCTGCTATTATTCGAGACACAAGCAAGGAAGAGACACTCCTTAAGACTAATCATTAGAGTTGCCTTAAGAAGCTAGGAGTAAAATTGTATGCCAAATTTTCTAATGTGTGATATTTTGCGATTCCCAAAGTCTTCAGCTTCCTCGGTCACGTGATGATAGTGAAGGCATTCATGTGCGATCCATCCAAGATTGCAATCCGTTAAATATCTGGGCATCTCCTAAGTCACCAATTAATAAAAGTCAAAAAAACTACAAAAACCCCCAAACCCCCCCCCCCCCCCCCCCCCCCCCCCCCCCCCCCCCATTCTTTTTAAACCCCCCCCCCCCCATCCAAAATTGTTTTTTTTCATCACCCCCCCCCCCCCCTTTTTTCCCCCCCTGTGGTATTATCGAAGATTTCATCGAAGGGTTTTTCAAAGATTGCCAACAATGACTAAGCTTTAACTCAATAATAATTGCTCAATGTTTGTTTGTCGATTAAACTAGAGATAGCAGCTGTGTTCAACCTGTTGAAGCAAGAAATTGGGTGTAGTGCCACCAATCTTGATGCCTTACATACTAACGCGCGCTCTCCGCCGAAGATTTCATAGCATACTGCGATGCTTTCTAAAGAAGGGTTTGGGCGTGTGTAATGCCCCCCCCCCCCCGAGAAAAAACATCCCCCGGTGATTATCTTATGCGTCACTGCTAGTTGTTGAAAATTCATGAGAAGAATATACGATCCCATGCAGACTAGGAACTTAGAGCTGTTGTGTTCGCTCTCAAGATTTAGAATTGGCAATATCTGTAGAACCAAGTGCTACTAATGTTTCAGTTAATGTGTATGAGCTTAACAACACATTCTTGATCAAGAAGGAACTCATACTCATGAGACATTCTCGCCGATGGTTTAGTGTTGACTTAGTGATCATCATAAAATTATTGCGATATTCGTTATCACCCAGGGAAAGCCAATGTTGTTAGTGATCCTTTGAGTAGCCACAGAACGTGGAACCTGCGCTTAGAGTTTGGAGCCTCTTAGTCAGACTATAGTTTGGTTTTTTTTTTTTTTTTAGAATCTTCCCAAACAAATCTTGAATGCTCAGACTGAAGCCTACGCGAAAACCCAGAGAACATCAAGAAAGAAGAAGTTGGAGGACCATGTTCCGTGAAAACGCTAAAAATCCTAGAGGCGATTAGGATGGAAAAGTTGGAACCCGTGTAAATGGCACCCTTAATGCCACCCAATGAGCACGGGTTGCGTTACCTTTGTTATGGCGATTTCGCGACTGTGCATCTTGCACGAAAAAAAATACCCAAATACTCGCAAAAATTACTCTATACTTCCGCTCTCTCAGGTTCCCCCCCCCCCCCCACCCCCCCCTTGACAAGATGACTCCTAGACATAATCCTCCCCATCCCCCTCCCCCCCCTCCCCGCCCCCATATATTGTGTGGCCAATAATATAAGGCAAACATCGCCCAACTATGATTAGCAAGTCGGTTTGACCTCGTGCTAAGGTAAGAGCCAAACCCCTCCCGAACTCTGTGTAGCTCCATAAGGACGCTATTGTACAACCCAAGAATAACACTGAATGGAAAGTGGGACAACTATCACTATGGATTTTTTGTTATTATAGCATCCTAAGTCATCGCCCAAGGATACGCCTCACCTATTTGGGATTGCATTGTTGACTGATTCACTAATGTCTGCGTATCATCACACTGTAGATAGAATGAGAAAGAGACTTGAATCCCCCCAACCCCCCCCCCCCCCCTCCCCCCCACTCCCCCCCTCCCCTTTTGGATAAACTTTTAAGAATGTATCCTAAAGAGGTGCGTCACGAGACATGGAATACCTATTGTCTCAATCATTTATGGGACCGTGACCCAGATTTACATCACAATTTCTGGAGGTCACTTCAGAACGCCTTTGGGTACCTTAATTTGGATAATGAGTACTGCGTACCATCACAAACAACAAAAAAAACCCCAATATACATGCACAAAATAAATACAAAGACTGGAGCAAATGCGACGCTCGCGCACACGCGCGCAAACTCTCGGGATATGCTAGCGTGCCTCGTTGTGCCGAATCGGACTTCGGAAGGGGAGTTGGGTTAACCATGTTGCCACTAGTCGAACTCGCGCACGCGTATAACAACTCTAGCTCTCGCACGTCTAGCATATCAAGGCACACGCACCATTCAAAGCACTTTATCGCCCTGCCCCCCCACTTTGCGTCCAGAAGTGTCGTTATACACTCGCTGTATGTTTTTTTTTTTTTTCGGACGAAGTGGGTTGAAGAAGCTCAGCGCTCTCGATCCCTGAATATTAATTACAAGGAGACGCACTGAGAAAATCGTCCAAATAAGCACAGGATGCAAGATGCCGCCCTACTGTGATCGACAGCAAAGAGTTACGCCGATCTGCAGCATATGAAACTGATGGGAATTCCAAGTTCGGGTGAGATAAGTTATGCTAAAGTTTCGTTCTTGCCACCGTAAAGGCCGGCCTCCGCTACGTTATTGGCAAACGGGGAAGTTAAACCCAGGAATTGTTGGACTCTTTAAAGGTGTCTAGAAAAGGTTGTTGAGGTTGATAGAGTACAAGCTCGAACTTAATAGTGAGAAACTAAGCAGGGTTCACAATACATTTCATGGGTATCCAACTTGAAAAACGTGGTTATAGCGACACGGAAAACCTTGTTAAGACGTTCATTAGATGGATTTCTATTTTGATGCACAAGCATCAGTTTATCGAAGAAACATTGATGATCAGAACCAGTGAAGTTAAAGGGAAGCGTATTCCCCTTAGTCAAGGTTTCGATGGACTTCACAAGAGAGGTATGAGGAATTCACATGGTGAACACGTGAAGACCAAATAACAAGAAGAATATACACCACACATCATTCAACCAGGACCGCACTAGTCATCAAGTGCCTGCATCGTGAGCACTGAGGACAGGCATTGTTTAACGGCTAGGCTAAGGTCTATAACACCCTCGATGTTTTAAGTCATTGTACGTCCGTTCGATAAATTCTGACCTATTATATTTTTAGTGTCGTACGCGTTTGCCTTGTAATGTTCAGGTATTAAGTAATATCGCCGTAAGCCGAAAAAATTTCGTTCAATGTAAAACGGGCACCAACCAATTAAGCGTTGTACATTCAAGCATGAGTAATTAAATAATTATTTTTGAGATTAAATTATGAGTTTTTGTTTATTTATAATTTTTTATACGGTTACGTAAATCTTTATTCCGTTTCGCGGCCTAAAAGTACGTTTAGGGCGTTACACGGACCCACCAAAATCATTTGCGCTCACTCTTCAACACAATCCACACACGCTTTATACAAAATACTAAAATCATATCAAATAATATCCCATATACACTCCTCCCCCCACCTTTATGGCCGGATCTTTAGATCCAAACTGATACAATGAAATATCAAAATTTTTGACAATTTGGTCATTTGTACATTTTTCCTTACTCATTTGTGTGTCAGTAGCCATTTCATGTTCCTTTTGAACTAACAGACAAGACACTTAGTCCGCGCTTACTGACCCCCACGCACACGCCCATGTTTCCTATGACCAACGTATTGCCAATCCTTTTGCTCTAGTCTTACCACGCTACTATCACAAGTATACAGTGAGATAGATATAAACATACAATACCAAATCATCTTTGCTAAAAATCAAACCAAAACCTCTTCTTTCCCTACTTTGGCCTCGACAAGAAAACACCATTGTAATAATACCATACGCAAGATTTTTACACTCACCTATAAAGCTACATACATTCTACACATCATTCCTAAGATATACTACGATGTTTCCAAGCATTGGTTAACCATTTTCAAGTAATTATCAAGAAAAGGAAAGCTAGGGTTTCATATGGAAAGTATAGCGTCTTTTTAACTCCCCCCCCGTTGCAAGCTTTTGTTTTTATTCATCTAAAAAAGGGTTTAGATTTGTGTTTTACTACCCTTCGCATCATCACTATGCGTTATCTTAAAACCCTTTTATGTCATTCTTTTTTATCATTTTATGCATATATGCGTTTTATTTCAAGCAAAATCACCATTTAGCGACTTTTAAACATGTAAAGGAGTTTTTACCTTGTGATGCTCGCATTTTGTACAGCATTTTTCTTAATGTTATTGATAGGTAATATCATGTTATAACTGGAAATATTAAGTATGGTAACATGTTGGTTTAAGTGGAAAATGTTTATCTTAGTGTATAACCTTGTAACATACAAGTATACTTATGGAAATTTATGACTTTATATTAAAGTTATGAATTGTTTGATCTTGGACAAATAGACAAATCAGGACATCTCTCACTAAGCGCCGCTCTCATTATTATATGTATAACAAAAGTATATTATGAGTTATTCCCAAAGAAAACTTGCTTGACGAACCCATTTACTTATTTGACAAGAACGTATATAAACAAGTTAAACAATGTAAGTGAGATTAGATGTATCATACAGGGGGCCTATTTATGGATTCGGAAAATCAAACTGTGAGTTTGACATTTTATAAAAGATATTACATTCTTTTTGTGACGATTCCAAAGGTATGAAATACTCGAAAAACGATTATATAGAGAGAATGATTACGATAAAAATATGATTTCACGTTAATACCGAGTTTTATAAGATAACTTTTATAAAAAATGCAAGTTATAAAATACTTCAAAAAAGAAAGTTTAGTATTTTCGCACTCAGATTGCTATCGCATATTTTTAGGATTCCAAATGTGATAAGCATCGTAATTTTTCATTTAATACGAATCGAGTTATGAATTTCGCGAGTTTACGACAATTCAATACTTTTCAATAAATCAATTTTATCTTATAAAAGTTAACTATTCATGATTAGATAACTATTTTTTTTTGCTAAAACCGTCCAATTAATTTCATTACAACTTTCTTTTTTTTATTGTGAATTACTGAGAAGTTTGAAGGAATCGCTAAAAATTGGAGACCAATATAAACGAAAGAAAATACGTCTAACGAGATTTTACGACAACAAAAACTGATGTATAGTGAACTTATGATCTGGATAGTGAAAGTAAAAGTCTACTGTTCACACAGTAGGGCAAAAATTTTGAAAAATTTAAATTTTATAATCCAAGACTTAATACGATAACGTGGAGCACAAGATACACCTCAAATGGACTTGCAAACGCGAAAGTTTCGCAGATAGAGACACCAAATCGTAATTATAAAGTTTTAACTTTTTAAACACAATTTTACAATATCAATATAAGATGGTGATCCTAGTAGTAGAATTGTAAATGGTAGATGTTTAATTCATTCGCTTCGACTTATCGACCATCCATTAAAACACAAATTAACAGAAATAAATCAATGTATCGATTACTACCCCATAAACTACAAATTAACATTATCAGTGTACTGTAGGTGAGTTCATAGGCCCCATATTTATACCATTTCAATTATTTTTCAAAAATGCTGCCTAGGAAAACATGCTTTGTTTTATATAATTGCGACACGCTCAAGTGTATATTTTATATATATATATATTTATATATCACATACTAATCTAAAACCTACGATCTCGCTCCTTATCACTCAATCAATACACAAGCAATCAAATAATATATAAAACAAAGATATATCTTCTACATATCATACACTCACACAAATTTCATCCACCTAATTTATAAAAATACTAACATTTCCCTCCTAACACCAATATTCAAATTTCATAAACTTAAATCACCCAATCACTTTCCACCACTCCACAAACAACAACTCCTCCACACCAGATATATTCTCAAACCAAACATCAAACCCTCCTCCCCACCTCCACTCAAAATCCAATCCTCCATACCCCCCCCCTGTTTTAATTATATTAATAATTTATCAATCAATTGGTATTTTTCGCTTTTTATTATCTGTAGCTCAGACGTCCACCTTAAGATATAATTTATATTTTATTTTATACTCAACATTATTTACTAACATTAATTATCACTCCTGTTCGACGCGCGCCTATTTTATATCCTGTTACTTTTTAAATCATAGGCTCGCTCTCACTAATAGTAATAATCATTATATGAACACAGCCCAATCCCTGTGTGTCCTATGTGTCACCTCCTCCCCCCCATAATAAAACCCCAATACACAACCATACCCACCAATTCAAATCCACCCCCCACCCTACCCAACCCCATACACAACTAAAACTCCACCTCACTCATTAATATCTATATAACTCTAATTAAATTCTTCAATATATTTCAAATAAACTCACGCACATAAACATTTAATAACAATAATATTAATATCACACTACGTATTCCATCTGTGTCATGCACACACACCCAAACCCCCCCCCCAAACATATTCCAAACCATATTTCATCTACCAACAAACTCTATCCCCAACCCCTCACTCTCCTCCTGTCTGTCCAATTTATCCCAGAGCCCCCCCCGTGCTTGGTTTTTTTTTTTACTCTGAATGTATTGTTATGTATTGTATATACTATCCACCACCATTATGTGTGATATCATCCTGAGAAAAAAACAAATCTCGCAGATCATTTATTAACTCCTCCTCTCACCATTGTGTTTTTTATACTATACCATGATTGTTTGTTTTAGGAATGTATTATGTGTGTGTGTCCCCCAACACCCAATGTTGCGATCGAATTATTTTTGATTTGTAGGAGAGGATGAGTGGGTCGATGTTATTTCTCCCCGCTCAAAATATACTTTGATTTTGTATCGCTCGATACCTTGGGTGTAGACCCAGACTTGTTCCTAGTGAAATGCAACTTGATGTAAGAGTTCACATAATTCCGATTACATTTTTCTAAGCTCATGACATTTATTTTTTTAAATTAAAAGCTTCACACCTGAAAGCATTCTAATACAATTATATTTCGCAATTAAAATATATTAAGCTATTTATGCTATAGCCGTTCAGATGTTCAAACCTAAACCATCTCCATTTCACCGACAATGTTATAACTTCTTAGTTTACCTAGTAATATGCTAATCACCGAACGGGGATGAGTCCATATACCCAAAAATATCTATTCATAAAATTCGGCGCTCACATAATGTAATTCACAACATAAACTACTTCTGATGCACATTGACAGTTCATGATAACGGGCCCCATTCAAACTTAGCGGTTATTCGCATACTTAGGCAAACTACGTAATTCAATATAAAACATATACACTTGCATACCAATTTATAAACAAGCATGTTTCTAACCCCAAAGTTAAAAATTCATTGAAATGCGTAAAAATAATGGGGCATTATGAATCTCACCGTCGAGTACTGATTAATCCATATATCACTGATTTAAAACGGTCACGCAAATGTTAGATTTGCTAACCTATCTTAATTAGGTCGTTTTAATAAGTGGCTAAGATAATCTACATTCTCTATTTATTTTTTTTATTCTCTTCAGCATAAATTTAACATCCTACCATATACAATTCTACATAGCTAGATCACCCATCTAATTGTTTATCTGGCTTAAATTGTGTAGATATAGTTAAACGCTTTATAATACTGTTTTAGCTCTAAAAACTGGCGTAACTTTCGCCTCGTTTCAAAGTCGTTTGAGTGATGTTATCTTGTGCCTCACGCTATTTAGCTATTAAGCTCAGTTATCAAAATTTGCAAATTTTCATAAATTTTCTGACCTTACTGTCTTTAAGTGAACAGTAACATTTACTGTCACTCCAGATCATAAGTTCACATTAATATCGTTTTTTTGTTGTCGTAAATAACTCGTATACTGTCGTATTTTACTTCGTTATAGCCTCATTTTTCAGCGCATTTCCTCTCATGACGTTCTCGCTAATTTGAAAGTTTCGTGTAATAGATTTATGTCGTGATTTACAAAAACATAAAATGTTTCTATTCATGCAATAGTAATTTTATTTGACAAAATTGCTTTTATAAAAGTTTACATTAAAATTGTCAGGTAAACTCGCCGAAATTCATAATCAATTCGTTTATTAATTGAAAAATATACGGATTCTTTATTCATTTTGGAATCTCTACAAAATATGAAACAATCTGTTTTATTTTTTATTATGTTGAAAAATACACTAAACTTTCTGTTTTTGACAGATTATTTTATAAATTGCTTTCGTAAAGTTTAATTTTATAAAACCGACGCTGTCTTTGCGTCTTTTATTAACAGTAAATCATTTAGTGTTTATCGTTAATTCCTTCTATTAATACGTTTTTCGTACGTGTTCTATACCTTTTTGGAATCGTCACGAGATGCTAACTATCTTTTTTAAAAAATGTCAAACCCACTGTTTGGATTTCGAATCCAAATTAGCCCCTTATGATACATATTATATACTTATTTGTGTTAACTTTGCTTTTATCTCTTGTTTTATATACTTTTCAACTAATGTAAATTTCCACAAGTTCTTTTAAATAATCATAAATATACTATGTTTTATACATATAATAATGTCCTTAGGTCCCTGATTTTGTCTATTTGTCCTAAGATAACAAGTTCATAACTTTATTTAATATCATAAATTTTCCATAAGTAACTTTTATGTACAGTTTATACCTAATCATTTTCCACTAGTAAAATCATCAATCATGTTAACTTACTTTATTTCCAATTATATCATGATCATTATTTACCTATCACCATAACATAAGAAAACACTGTAAACCAAATCATGATCATCACATAGTAAAACTCCTATTACATTGTTACCAAGTCTCCTATATAAATGGATCGATTTCTGCATTATATAAAATCTTCATTAATATGGCATAAACTGATTAATGAAATGACATAATCAGGGTTTTAGATATCACATATGATGATGCAAGGTCAATTTGGTCAGTTAGAACACAATATTCTTAAACCCTTTTTTTAGGATGAAAAACAAAAGCTTTGCAACTAAAAAAACACTAACTTTCCTTCATGAAACACTAGCTTTCCTTTATCTTGATACTTTTACTTGAAAATGGCCTTAGTTTTTTAAAACCAATGCTTGCGAATCATTACGGTTGTTATATCTTTAGGAATGACTGTGCTGAATACTTTGCTATAGGTTTTGTAGAAATTTTGCATATGGATTATACAAAGCCGAGGGTGGCTTTGTTTATTGTCGTGTAGGCCAAAAGAGAGAGGAGGACAGTGGTAGGCAAGGAGAAGGTTTGGTTTGATTTTTTTATAAGCAAAGTGTTTTGTATGTTATGTTTTTGTATCTATTTGCTCAACTAATACCACATATAGGTCTATATAGCTCAATCACCATCTAATTGTTTTGGTAAAATTGTGTTTAATAAGTAAAAACGTTTATAATTACCGTTTTAGTAAATATAGCATAACTTTTGCGTTTTAAGCCCGATTTTGACGTTTCTTATGCCCACGCTTTCGTACTAAGACGAGTGATCAAAATATTACATGTTTAATTTTTCAACATTCTGTGATGAATAGTGTTTTTACTGTTCACAACAGCTCATACACTTATTTTTACGTTTTAATTAGCGTGAAACCCGTAAATGTCGTATCTTATTCGTTATAGCTCCGTTTTTAGCGATTCTTTCGAGCACGTTCTCGTAATTGAAAGTTCTATTGATTTATGAGGTTTACAAAAGTAAAAGTTTCTGTCATGAATAGTAACTTTTATAAAAATAGTTTTATAAAACCCCGTATTAACGTAAATCGTATTTTTATCGTATCTTTTTCGTTATTAATCCGTTTTTCGAGTTTCTTACCTTTTTAGAATCGTCATGAGGTGTATTATCTTTCTAAAATGTAAAACCTACTGTCTAAAATAAGAATCCAAACAGCCCCTTTGTAATCAATAGATATACTTATTCATATACTTGTTTTAAACACTTTTCAACTTAGTAAAGTTACCACAAGTCTTCCATATTGCTTTATATCATATGTCATATATATAATAAAGTCCAAAGTCCATATTTAGTCCATGAGGTTCCATGATAACAAGATTATCAAGTCATTAACAACTCATGAAAACAATAACTTTCCTTAAGTACTTTTAAAACCCTAATTCATACATATGCATCTTTTCACTTAACCAACATGGTACATCACTTATATACCTATTATATCATGATATTACCTATCACATAACATAAGAAAAAAGTGTACAAAATGATCATCACAAGTAAAAATCTCTTTTACATGTTTAAAAAGTGTCCTAATGGTGATTTAGCTATATAAACATCATATACACATATAATCATGATAATGAAAAGATAAAGGTTTTTAGATGACTTTATGATGAACAATGATGATAGACAACACAATCTAAACCCTTGTTTAGATTAAAAACCAAAGCTTGCAACTTTAAAAACCCTAGATTATGATGAAAACCCTAATCTTACTTTCTTTGCTTCAATACTTGTAAATGGTTAACCAATGCTTGCAAACATCTTAGTATGTCTTAGGAATGATGTGTGTATGTGTGTATGCTCTTAGAAAATCAAGGTATGGATTGTCTAATTGGGGGTTTTTGAGCCGTGGGTGAGTAGAGAGCAAGAGAGGGTGTTTATCAACTTTTCACCTTAAGGAAATGTTATGTGTGTGCTACTTGAAGTATAAGAGTGGTATATAAGCATAAAGACTAGTCAAATATGAGAAAACAAAGACCAAAAAGACCTATGGAGGGGGTTTTGGTCGTTGGACATGAGGAGGGAAACAAGGATGAGGGTTTTATGGAGTCCTTGGTCAAATAAACATGTTTCTAGTCCAAGCATTGATTAGTTGTTGTAGTACAAGGTTCCTAGTGTTTTATTTGTGTGCTCTTTGTCTCCCTAGGCTTCTTATACACACAAAATATGAGGGGGAGGAATACTAGAAGGATTTTTTGTATTTTACATAAATATCATTCTTTTTTACTTGTTACATAATGTAGTTTTTCATTTAAGGTACAATATTGAAGTATTTATGTGCTAGTAGTTTATTTCATTGCACCATTTGACCAATAATGAATACTTGGGTAAAAATTTAATTGAAAACATTGAGTGTTGGATTGTAAAACTAAGTATTCGTTAAAACTAAGTATTCGTTGAGTATTTATGTCCTAGCTAGTTTATTTCATGCACCTAAACGTACTTTATCGCGAAACGTAGTAAATGTACGTAACCAATAAAAATAAAATGAACAATGACCATAATTATTCTCAAAATAATTATTTAATACTTGCTTGATGTAAACATTTAATTGTTTGATGCCCGTTTACATTGATTGATTATTTTTAGCTTACGCGATTTAACTTATCGATTACGATTAAAAGCAAACGCGTACAATACTAAAAGTACATAGTGAATTTATTGACGACGTCAATGACCCTAAAACACGGGGTGTTATAGTCTTCCCCCGTTAAGTGAGCCTTGTCCTCAAGGCTCAAGATACGGCACTTGTCGACGGTGCGGTCTTTGCAAAGAGGTGTGGGTATTTCTTCCGGAAATTGTTCTCGCGTTCCCACGTAAACTCAGGACCTCGCTTGGAGTTCCATCGAACCTTGACTAATGGGATTCGGCTTCGCTTCAACCGTTTAACTTCACGATCCACGATTTCCACTGGCTCCTCGACAAAATGAAGCTTGTCATCCACATGAAGTCCATCCAACGGAACGGCTAATGGTTCGTCGGCATGACACTTTTTCAAGTTGGATACATGAAATGTATTGTGAACCCTGCTTAGTTCTTCTGGAAGCTCGAGCTTGTAAGCAACCTCTCCAACCTTTCCTAACACCTTGAAAGGTCCAACATACCTGGGGTTTAACTTCCCCCGTTTGCCAAAACGTACGACCCCTTTCCAAGGCGAAACTTTAAGCATAACTTTATCCCCGACTTGGAATTCCATCGGATTACGCTTTTAGATGGCTTAACTTTTTGTCGATCACGCGGGGTTTGCATCATTTGTTGATTGGACGATTTCTCAGTGTCTCTTGATTTAGTTCTGGACGAGATGTGAGCTTTCTCAACTTCGGTCTAACAAACAGGTGAACGACACTTTCGACCATAAAGTGCTTCGAATGGTGCGGCCTTGATGCTAGCGTGATAGCTATTGTTATATGAGAATGATAATGGGAAAATGTTAACCATACCTTTCCAAAATCGATCGCAAAAGCACGCAACATATCCTCGAGGAGTTTGAATGGTTCTCTCCTTTGCCCGTCTGTTTGTGGATGGTACGCAGTACTCATATCCAAATTAGTACCAAAGCGTTCTGAAGTGGACCTCAGAATATTAGATGCGAATCTTGGGTCCACGTCACAAAATGAATTGAGACAGTATTACATGTCTTGGGACCAACCTCCTTTAGGTACATTATTGCAAGTTTATCCATAGGATCAGTCTCTCTCATCGGGTGAAGATCGCAGACTCTAGTGAGTCGGTTTAACATTCACCAATTGGTGTGTAGCCTTGCGCGACTTAGGATGCTTGTGAAAAAAATACTTAGTGATTTGTCTCATTTCCATTCACGGTATCCGGGTTGTACAATAATCTGATGGTCTTTGATGTTCGGCCTTGACCTTAGCAACAGGTCAAACTTCTTGCTGACATAGGTGGCGGATGTTTGCCTTATATTCGGCTCCAATATAGCTTTTTCATGTCTTGGTACTTTGTCAGAACCCGGATGTATAGAGTATTTGATTTGTGGGACTTGTTTGGGCGTGATCACAGTCCGCAATTGCCATAACAAAGGTAACCAACTCCTGCAATGAGGCATAGGGTTCCATCCACACGGGGTTCCAACTTTTGTCCTAATCGCCTCTGGATTTTAGGTTTTCAACCAACATTCCTCCATCCTCTTCATCTTGATGTTCTCGGGTTTCCGTGCTCAGTTTGGATTCAGATGTGTTTTGGGAGATCCAAATATTAGTCATGGACTATAAGGGTCGAACTCTTAACGGTGGCTCTCGTTCTTTAACTGCTAAAGCATAACAATGACATTGGCTTTCCCTGGGTGATAACGAATATCGCAATCGTAATCACTAAGCAACTCTAACCATCGGCGTTGTATCATGTTTAGTTCCTTCTGATCAAGAAGGTGTTGTAAGCTATTTGATTAGTGAACTCTGTACACTTGGTTCCGTACAGATAGTGCCTCCAAATCTTGAGAGCGAACACTACTGCTCCAAGTTCCAAATCATGAGTCGTATAGTTCTTCTCATGAATTTTCAACTGGCGTGATGCATAAGAAATCACCTTTTCTCTTTGCATCAACACAGTGCCCAAACCCTTCTTTGAAGCGTCGCAGTATGCGATGAAATCTTCGCTTCCCTCAGGTAAGGCAAGGATTGGTGCACTGCACAATTTCTGCTTCAACAGTTGAAAAGCTGCTTCTTGTTTATCGCCCCAAACAAACTTGACCTTCTTTTGAGTAAGCTTAGTCATTGGTTTGGCGATCTTTGAAAACCCTTCAATGAATCTTCGATAATACCCAGCAAGACCTAAAAATTGACGAATCTCCGTTGGTGACTTAGGAGATGCCCAATCTTTAACGGATTCAATCTTGGCTGGATCCACATGAATGCCTTCACTATCAATCACGTGACCGAGGACTTGTACTTTGGGAACCAAATTCACACTTGGAATATTTGGCTTACAAACTCCTCTTTTTAAGCAACTTTAAGATTTAGCGTAAGGGCTCTTCGTGTTCTGGTCTGTTCTTCGAATATATCAGAATATCATCAATAAAGACAATCACTAATTTATCCAGATATGGTTTGCACACCCGATTCATAAGGTCCATGAATACGGCAGGTGCGTTTGTCAAACCAAATGGCATAACTTGAAATTAATATATGGATAAGAGTTTTGAAGGCAAGTCTTCGAATGTATTCTTCTTGAACCCTCAGTTGGTGATAACCTGACCTTAGGTCGATCTTCGAGTAGACACTCGACCCTTGAAGCTGATCAAATAAATCATCAATTCTGGGGAGTGGATAACGGTTCTTCACTGTCAGTTTGTTTAATTCCCGATAGTCAATGCACATCCGAAATGATCCATCCTTCTTCTTGACAAACAAGACTGGAGCTCCCCAGGGTGAGGAACTGGGTCTTATAAAGCCTTTTTCGGACAGCTCTTTCAGTTGCTCCGATAACTCTTTCATTTCGGAAGGCGCCAATCGATAAGGTGCCCGTGCTACAGGTGCAGCACCAGGTACCAAATCAATTTGAAACTCCACTTGTCGAGTCAGAGGAAGACCCGGCAAGTCCTCAGGAAATACTTCAGGAAAGTCTCGAACTATTGGCACGTCCTCAAGTCGCTTCTTCTCCGACTTGTCTTCAACCTCCTTTGCAGTGACATGTGCCAAAAAGATAGGAAATCCTTTTTGCATGTACTTCTGCGTTTTAGTGCACGAAATGATGTTTAATCGTGTCACATTTCCCTGGTTACTTCCATCACCGTGTATGATTAAGGTTTCATTTCCCCAGGGGATGCGAACAATCTTCTCGGCACACACAATGACCGCTTGGTACTTCGCCAACCAATCCATACCGATTATAGCATCGAAACTACCAAGTTCTACAGGCATTAAGTTTATGTTGAATGGGTGGTTTAGGAAGTTTAATGTGCAACCCTTAAGGATAGTGTTTAACCCAATTATTCTCCCGTCAGCTAGTTCGACATCATAATAGTGATCTAGGGTAGATGGCGTGATGTCAATTTGGGAGCTAAATGCAGTAGACACAAAACTTCGATCGGCACCCGTATCAAATAAGATATAAGCATAGCGGTTGTTTAGAAGGAACGTACCCGCAACGACGTTGTCTGGGTTTGCCCCCGCATTTCCAACCACATACACCTTCGCTGGAGCCTCTCATTCCAGTTGCTTTACCACGGTACATTGTTTTAATTTTGGGTATTTCTTTTGAAATTGTCCAGAGCTCCGCACTCATAGCAACCATTTCCCTTCTGATTATTGTTGTTGTTGTTGCGGTTGTTGTTGTTAGCATTTGCAGGTCGGCTTCTACAATCCTTGGCCAGATGGCCAACCTTTTTGTAGTTATTGCACCTAGGTGGACAAGGACCTTCATGATTGTAATTACACTTGGAACACAGAGGTTTAGACCCGGCTTGGTTTTCCAGTCTCAATGGATGCAGTGTAGGCCTGGCCTGTGTTCTGCCTCTTATTCTGTTGTTGTTGGTTTTGATTGTTCTTGGAAAGATCATCATACTTTCTTTTCTTTTCTGCCTGACGTTCAGCATAGGCATGGGTCTTCTCATCCATCAACTCAGTTGTAAACTCGATAGCCTCTTGCATGGTTTTCGGCTTTGATGCCTTTAACTGCCAAGTATCATATGGGCAAGCCACCGATATAATTTTCAAATTGTTACACTTCTGGGAACATCCTGGCACACAATCAAGCTTGTTGTGATTCGTAGATTGTAAAGCCCACATCGGTGCCCTTAACCTTAAGATTCCACATCTCAGTCTCAATCTTCTTGATCTCACCCCTCGGGCAGTATTTATCAGTCATCATTTTCTTCAGTGTTGCCCATGGCATGGCATGAGCTGCTTCGGGAGTAGTGGTCTTAACATGGGCATTCCACCATGTAAGAGCATCGTCTTGTAGAGTGCAAGTCGCAAATTTGACTTGACAAGATGTTGTGCAATTGCTAATGCTAAACACGAGTCCATTTTCTCAAACCCTCGAGTGAGTCCGAGATCCTCAGTGCTTTTAAAGTCCAAGGTTTGCATTTTAGGAATTCGAAGTAAGGCATATCGCGACAGCTTGTTTCTGGCCTTGGTCCTGAACCATTGCTGTCGTAGCCATTCCTAACTCTGCTTGCTTCTGCTTCAGCCATTGCAGCAGCAACTCCTCGGTCAATTAAGGCCTGAAGTTGTGCCTCAGTAACAGTTGTGGTGGTTGTTGTTGGGGCTGGTGTGACTGGTGTTGACCTTGTGGTTCGTTTTGGGTGCCATTTTCGTTAACACAAGAAAATTACAATACCCGCTTTGATTTTAATTACATTCTTAAGTGACATAACATATGCATATAAATAAAAATAAAGATCACATCCCACACAGTTGAAAACATACAAGCCTAACTCATGAATCGACAAACATAATAATCCATTCCATATATATATCGAAATATACTAATCTGTTTGGTACACAATTAATTCCCTATCGCTAGGTTACAAAATGAAAATCAACCTAGAGCCTACTAGCGGGAGTTACAGGTAATATAGTAGGTATACAACAATAGCTAACAAAGAAAAAAGATCCATATCAGATAGTAATCAAAACAAAAGTTCTATACCCCTTGCTAGCTGGGAGTAACCCATACTTAAAAAATTACAGGTAAATAGCTATATGCTAAATATGAGTAGAAAGTTACCCTAGGCCTACTACAGTTATACTCTATGGTGTCTCGCATGCTCCAGCTCCAAAGCCCTGAATAGCTGATATGCCTCGTCGCGCGATCTTCCTAGTACCTGGACGCTGCACTGTGGCGACGCGACTGGAGTCTCTAACACGGTAACTCTTGCCTCTTATGCCTGCTGTATGATTAGTTTCTAGCCAGTCCTGACGGTGTTGAATACTTCTTGCTGTAAGCAGTCTCTCTACTCTCCTCAATTACCTTAATCTTAGCTCTCACGGCTGCACGATTCACTTCTACGGCATCGTGATGTCGTGAAGTAAAAACTCGAAATCTCTATACTACGAAATCTATTGGGAACTGACCCTCAAGTTGACCACTCTAAGGCGGCATCATCCTCCTCTCAGTATCTCGGACCCTGGTCTCCACAGTGTCTACAGAACTGCAATCGACCCTACGGGCCATAGTGGGTCCTGGCTGTCTCGCAGCAGCAGAACTCTCCCCAACCTCACACCCAGGTCTGGGAGTAGTAAGTAGTAGCCTCTTTGAGTGCGCGCGTTTCCGCCTTGGGAATATAGGCTCTGCGGTAGTGGATGGTGCAGTAGTGGTATAGGTAACAAATAGTGGTGTCGCATTTGAGTGGTGGATGGATAGGTGGATGGTGTTTGCAGCTCTAATCTGAGACATGGTGCTCTAGTACGTGGGGGTCGGATAAGTGAGGGTAAAAAGGATGGTGGTGGTAGAGGTGCAGAAGCAACCTCAGTAATGTATGCCTCTATAGGTGCCTCATCCTCAGCTGGCACTAAGTCCTCAGGGTGCTCAGGCTCAGGAATGTACACTGGTACATGATCCTCCAGCTCTATGGGATCAGGTACATACTCTGGAGAACGTGGTGCCTGCTCCAGTAACTGTCTGGCAGCCTCCTCGTAAGGATCCTCAGATGGGATACTCCATGATCGTGCCTCAGAGTGAACAGAAGTATAGGTAACTGCGGAATCAACTGACATGACTACTGTGACTAGCAGAAATAACTTATATGAGTATATTATATAAGGCTCTTATTGTAATATACGTAATATATTATAACCACGTATATCAATTATGAATGCATCTAGTCCAACTAACTAATGCAACAACTAGTGTGTCCCGTAAAAACCCCTTTGTATGAATGCAATGTTTGAAAACGGTTATAGTCCAGCAAAAACATTTGACCTGGTTCTCTATAACCTTGGCTCTGATACCAATCTGTAACACCCCCAAATGGGTCGCAGCGAAAAAGATATGGGGGTGTTACCTTCTCTGAATCATTAACACAAGATGTATATAGAACGACCAATAGGTCATTTAAAATCTGATACATTTGGATTTAACAATGTATTTGTTAAAAATAGCCGAAGCTTTTTTTGTGCATCATTATTATTCAAAGATTGGACTGTACATTCCAAAAACTATTTCATCCAAGTCTTTAGCGTGAAACCATAAGTGTCACCATGTATTCCCTGGCACCTCGTGCTTCTTGTACACCAGAATCATTGCTTTAAAATGTCAACAAAAATGTTGGTGAATTCATAGGTTAGTAAATCATAATATGCAGGACCGTAAGACTTTCCCCGTGATAATGCAACAGATGCAGACATCACAAAATCCAATTACGTTTTCCTAAGCTCGTGACACTGAAGCTTGACAATTATATTCGCAATAATTAAATATAATAAGTGCTATTTCCGATAGATGTTCACCCTAAACACCAAATCCGAATGCTATAACGTTGTTCCCGTGTGATAGCTAATCACCCGAATGGGGAGGTCAATCCCAAATAGATCTATTCATAACATTCGCGCTCACATAATGTAATCAACAACTACATCTATGCAATTGACAGTTCATGATAATGGGTCAACTTGGGTTATCGTACTTTGGCAAACACTTATCAATATAACAATATACACTGCGTCCAATTTATATATCAAAGCATGTTTCCACCACAAAGTTATAAAATCATTGAAATGTAAAAATGTGGGGCTATGAATCACCTCGATTATGATTTATCCAAATATACAGCAATAATTCACGCAAATCGTTAGATGCACCTATTTAAATTAGTGTATAAGTGTAAGATGGTAATTAACATCTACCATATACAATTCTGCATAGTAGATAACCATCTAATTGTTTTTGGTAAAAATTGTGTATAATAAAGTTTTTTTTTTTTTTTTTTTTTTGTTTTTTTTTTTTTGTTTTTTTTTTATTTTTTAAACTGTTTATAATTACTGTTTTAATAAAATGGCGTAACTTTCGCGTTTCAAGCCCCTTTGAGGTGTTTCTTGTGCTCACGTTTTCGTATTAAGTCGAGTTATCAAAATTTGACATTTTCAATTTTTTGACCTACTGGTGAACAGTAACTTTTACTGTTCACACCAGATCATAAGTTCACTTATATGTTTTTGTTGTCGTAAAACTCGTATAAGTCGTATTTTTCTTCGTTATAGCTCCGTTTTTAGCGATTCCTTCGAGCACGTTCTCGTAATTGAAAGTTTTATTGATTTATGAGGTTTACAAAAATAAAAGTTTCTGTCATGAATAGTAACTTTTATAAAAATAGTTTTATAAAAGTATTAATTGTCGTAAACTCGCGAAATTCATAACTCATTCGTTATTAATTGAAAATTTTCATTTCTTATCATTTTGGAATCCTAAAAATATGTGTAATCTGTTAAAAATACTAAACTTGCTGTTTTATATAATTTTTATAAATTGTTTTATAAAAATTCTTTTATAAATCCGTTTATTTATCGTATAACTTGTTTTTACCGTAACTTTTTCGTTATTTATCCGTTTTTCAAGTTTCTTACATGCCCGGATTCGTCTTGAGATGTAGTATTTTATAAAAACATAAAGTAGATATGTTTATATTCGAATTTTGGACAGAAACATTGAATGACTTTATTAAGTCTATATTTAACCTTTGTTTTTATACTTTTAACTTTGTAATCTACCACAAGTCTTATATACCATATATGTTATATGTCATACATATATTAAAGTCCATTAGTCCCTCATTGTCCTCATATGTCCAAATTACCAAGTCCATAAACAAGATTTACATGTTATTTGCATTACTTTCACTTGTAACATATTAAGAAACCTATAAAACCCTAATTTTGCACATACACTTTTTAAGCTTAACCAAGATTGTAAAATACTTATGTATCCATTTATAACATGATATATCCAACAACATACCATAAGTAAAAGTGTACAAATCCATAACCACAAGTAAAAATAGGTTTTACATGTTTAAAAGCATCCTAATGGTGATTTCACTACATAGAACTCATATACACATAAAATCATAAATGTAAATACATAAAGAGTCTTAGATAACCTTAATGAGATGTAGGGTGATGATCAACATATTCCAAACCCTTGTTTAGATGAAACACCAAAGCTTGCAAGACTTGAAAATCCTAGTTTTCTAAAGAAAACTTAATCTTGTAATACTTGCTTAAATACTTGAAAACTCTTAACCAAGCTTCCAAACCTTCTTAGTTAACCTTAGATATTATTGTAGGATGTGTGTAAATGTTGTAGGAAAATTTTGTATGGATTGTTTGTATAGAGGGTTTTGAGCCGTGGCTTATATGAGTGACAAAGGGAGTATTTGTTTGATTTTCACCTTGCAAATGAAGAGTGTGTGTGTAATATCACTTATACAAGTATTATATATCTCCATGACTAGTCAAGGGAACACATTGAGGGTCTTAGGGGAGTCCTTGGTCAAAAATGGTTAGTCTTGGTCAAGGGGACATAAAACTTAATGTGTTAATGTATGTACAATTGCAAGTTGTTGATTTTTGACACATTTTCTTGGTCTATCCTTATAAATCCGGCCATGGCATGATATGTGTGATAATATTATGTAACTTTTATGTATTGGGTATAAAAGTGGGTATTTGTTGAAGCGTAGAAAAGTTTTGGTGGTTCCGGGTATGCCTAAACGTATTTTATTGCGAAACGTAGCCAATTTACGTAACCAATAAAAATAAAAATGAACAAAGTTAATAATTATCATCAAAATAACTACTTAATACTTGCTTAATGTAAACATTTAATTGTTTGATGCCCGTTTACATTGAACGAAATTTTTTGGCTTACGTAATTTAAACTTAATTCATGAAATCACTTTCGACCATAAAGTGCTTCGAATGGTGCGGCCTTGATGCTAGCGTGATAGCTATTGTTGTATGAAAACTCGACTAATGGCAAATGGTTAACCTAACCCTTTCCAAAATCGATCGCACAAGCATGCAACATATCCTCGAGAGTTTGAATGGTCCTCTCGCTTTGCCCGTCTGTTTATGGATGGTACGCAGTACTCATATCCAAATTAGTACCCAAAGCGTTCTGAAGTGACCTCCAGAAATTAGATGCGAATCTCGGGTCACGATCACAAATGATTGAGACAGGTATTCCATGTCTCGTGACCACCTCCTTTAGGTACATTCTTTCAAGTTTATCCAAAGGATCAGTCTCTCTCATCGGTGTGAAGATTGCAGACTTAGTGAGTCGGTCAACAATCACCCAAATGGTGTCGTAGCCTTGCGACGTCTTAGGAAGCTTCATAACAAAATCCATAGTGATGTTGTCCCACTTCCATTTAGGTATCTTGGGTTGTACCAACAATCCTGATGGTCTTTGATGTTCAGTCTCGACCTTAACACAGGTCAAACACTTGCTAACATAGGTGGCGATGTCGGATTTCATATTGGGCCACCAATATAGCTTTTTCATGTCTTGGTACATCTTGTCAGAACCCGGATGTATAGAGTATTTTGATTTGTGGGACTCGTGCATGATCACAGTCCGCAAATCGCCATAACAAGGTAACCAACTCCTGCCATTGAGGCATAGGGTTCCATCCGCACGGGGTTCCAACTTTTCTGTCCTAATCGCCTCTGGATTTTTAGCGTTTTCAACCAACATTCCTCCAACATCTTCATTCTTGATGTTCTCTGGTTTCCGTGCTTCAGTCTGAGCATTCAAGATTTGTTTGGGAAGATCCAAACTAATAGTCATGACTAAGGCTCGAACTCTTAACGGTGGTTCTCGTTCTTTCCTGCTCAAAGCATCAGCAACGACATTGGCTTTCCCCGGGTGATAACGAATATCGCAATCGTAATCACTAAGCAACTCTAACCATCGGCGTTGTCTCATGTTTAGTTCCTTCTGATCAAGAATGTGTTGTAAGCTCTTATGATCAGTGAACACTGTACACTTGGTTCCGTACAGATAGTGCCTCCAAATCTTGAGAGCGAACACTACTGCTCCAAGTTCCAAATCATGAGTCGTATAGTTCTTCTCATGAATTTTCAACTGGCGTGATGCATAAGAAATCACCTTTTCTCTTTGCATCAACACAGCGCCCAAACCCTTCTTTGAAGCGTCGCAGTATGCGATGAAATCTTCGCTTCCAATACATTAAAAACTCAATTCATTCATATATTTTGCATCAAGTATTATATAACACAATCAAAATAACTTAAGGTCAAAGTTGAAGATGAATGACTTCGAAAGTCAATAGTGTACACTTATTTAGGGACGGAGGGAGTATTTCTTTTTTTAATTTTATTTTATTATATATAAATATGATTTTTGTCATACTACATATTTAAATAAATTAGAGATATTTTAAAAAATTATCATATTTTATTAAGTTTTATATTTTTCTTTTTCTTACATAATATTCAAATCTAAATCTTAATTTAAATTTAAATCTAAATCCAAATCCTAAACCTAAACCCATCTACAAACCAAACGGGCCCTAATTTAGATAAAAGTTGTGTCCACTTTATGCTGTACTAATTATAAATTAACAGTATTTGTTAGTCAAGTAGATAAGAAGTAAAATAGGAAAGTATACTATTATACCTCAAAATGTAGCAAATATTTTTTTTCTCCTCCTGTTTATAGTATAACACAGTTTTTTATCAGTTTCTGTTTTGTATTTTTTTGACAGTTTAATACTTTTGACTTATCAAACTTTATATTTTGTGTTTCATAATTTCCGTTTCAAAGTTTTATAATATAAACAAATTAATAAAAAAAAGAACTAAAAAATGCAAAAACCAGAAAAAGGAACAAATAATGTTTTAAAGGAGGTCTTTATAAGAGCAAAGGGTATGGTGGCTATGCATCTCGCCATTTTCTACGTGGCCTTTTCCACACACTCGTCACCACACCCCAAACTTCGCCAAACCTTCGCTAATTTTCATTGCATAATCAACGTAAAAAACGACAAAAAAACAACCGTTTAACAACGGCTAGATTTTTAAAAGAAATTAATTTTTTTATCCACTCATTTATTATATATATCCCTTTCACTTCATTTACAAAACACAATAAAATCATACAAACATTCTAATTCTCTCAAAACACATACAAGAAAATGTCTCAAAATTCAAATGAGCAGGGTTATTTCAATAACCTTCTCAATCCCAACCCGTCATACCAACAAGAAAATGCCTTAAACCCGTCTACACCATCGTGACAAAACTCAATTTCTTCGTCATCATACCAACAATATCCTCCTTTTGGTACGCCATATTCTTTGCCTCAAATGACACCCGAACAAGTTTATCGTCAACAACAAGAAGATTTTCAAAACAACAAGCTCAACAACCAATTCCAAAATCTCAACATCAACGAATTACGCCATTCTAAAATCTCCAACGACAACCACAATCTTTTCAACAATCACAACTGCAACCACGATTCAAAGACCCACATCCACCAACCAAAGATAACCGTAGGGGCAAACGAATGACGAAAAGAGCCACGGTGGATTTGGTCGAGGATGACGACAAATAGACCCGTCAGTGTGCACGTTGGACACGTAAAGAAGAAATCTTTCTATGTTAGTGTTGGATCGAAAACTCCGAGAACGGCGAAATCAGAGCCGACCGAAGCAAGGATTCGTTTTGGGGACAGATTATGCAAGATTTCAGCAATAGTAAAATTCATGGTTTTCGTACCAAGAATATGCTCACGGGTAGATGGGGTAGGGTAAACGGTGATTGCCAAAAGTTCAACGCTGTTTACAAACAGCTTGAACGTAAAAGAGGAAAAAATGAGCCTGATCATATCGAGACTACAAGGGTTAATTTTGCAGCTCCACAGCCAAAAGGGAGAAAGTTTATGCTCGGTCATGCGTGGCGTATTTTAAAAAATCACTCCAAATGGGACGCGCCGAAACCCTTTTATACGGATGATCACACCGAAATTTTTGGGCCTGATGTGAAACCTCGTCCCGCCGGTAAAACTCGACCCGCAGAAAAGACCAAATCTGAAAAGACAGAGAGCAGCGGGGGAAGTGCATCGGGTCTATATCAGATTCTTCATCTGAGGACTTAAGGCGCAAATTACAAGCAGCCTCATCTGCATACGAGGCGAAGAAACAAAAGGAATTGGCAATTACCGAGTTCAAGGAATTGAAGTTTCTCACGACTGATCCCGATACGTTGTCGGAACCTAAAACGAGCATTATCCGAAAGAAACAAGAAAAATAATGGCCAAATATAATCAAGAGTGACTGGGCAATATTCTTGTTTTTTATTTATCGTATGTTTTTTATTTTCGTACTGTAGTTGTATTTTTGTATTATATTTTTATTTAAATTAAATGAATTTAATTTGTGTGAAAAAATAAAAAAGAAAAAAATTTTGGTGGGTGGGGCTCAAATGACACGAAAAAGAGATGTGTTATGAGGGATGAAGGTATTTTGAAATGTTATATTGAAATGATGTGATAGTGATGTGACATTCATAAAACTCTAATAGTATGACTTAGCCATTCCATAATACCTAATGCTCTAACCAATTTGAGTAGTAAAAATATAAAAGAACTTATGAGGTAGGGGAATAGCCATAAACAGACGTGGGGAGGGAGGCAGGGAGCTATAGAACAAGAGATTGTCCACTCATAATGCATGACTCCATCAATCAAGTGAAGTGAACAGAGGATCTGCATAAATCTACCTTTATCTTCGCGTCCATTATGATCAAGTGAATAGAGGATCTGCCTAAATCTACCTTCTTTATCTTCGCGCCCGTTATGATTAAGGTTATAAATTGCGTGAGGCGTGGCGTGACGTCATGGTCAAGCCTTACGTCGTAGGAGACTTAGCGAGTCATGACGTTTTTTAAGACGTGAATTAAAGGGGCACAAATATAAAAATATTTATAAATTTATCTATTTATATTAGATTTCAAATATATTGAGTTTACAAAAAGTTTCATACATAAATAATGAAGTCAAAAAACTATATTTGTATGTAATCTTTTTCATTTTTATAAAAAACGATTTTTATCAAAATTAAATTCAAAAATGCTTTCACGCATCATGTCTTATCGCGCTTTATCACGTTTTTTCACTTCTCATCTCACATCACGCCTTAAGCCTACGCCTTGGTTTATTGTGTTGCGTGAAGGGCACGCCTCGCGTCTTTACCAGGTTTTTGCGGCGTCATGACGGGCCTTTTAGAACCCTGATTATATTCATAATTACTACTCTTTTATGTTCTTCTCGTAAATATTTGATAAAAGTACGTATTGAGGGAATGCTATGTTTATGTAATTTAAAAAAAATTACATAATGACATGAATGTATATCATTAGTTGTTCATTCTCATTTTATATCTCTTCTCTTTAGATAAGCCTAACACATATAAATAATTCAATTATGTGGAAATGTTTTTTGTAAAACTGGACATTGGTATTGAGAAATGCTATGCTTACCTAAATTTTAAAAAAGGATTTTTGTTAGCCTTAATTATATTAAGTCAAACAAGAATGTTATCGGTCTTAGAAAGTCAAACTAGGTCTTGTATTGTAATAGGCTAGTCGGGTTCAACGGGCTTGGATTGTAATCTAATATTGTCCGTGTTTCGGGCTCAAAGCCCAAGTTAAACCAAGCCCGGCCCGTTTAGAAAGCCCAAGTGCCAAATAGCAAGGCATGGTATAAATACCCCTTCACCACACTTGGTGAAGGGTGTTGGTTACTTTTCATCTCTTGTAACTCACCTCTTCTCTCTTCAATCTAATTTTCTTTCTTTATTTCTCTCTCTAAGATTCTATCTTATTTTCTAGCAATTTGGTAAAGATTAGTGTTGTGTAATGGATTAAATACATGGGATAACATGTGGTACCAGAGCTAAAGGGGTGTTTAGTGATTGAAATTCGTGGGTCAAAAAGAAGTCAAAAGAAAAAAATCAAACCCGAATTTTTGGGCTTAGATGTGTGAATGTTTATGTTATTAAGCAAGATCTAGGCATAAGGTAGCTAATTGTGCAAGAGAAATCAAGCTAAAAGGTCAAAAAGGGTGATTTTTAGGCCATTTTTTGAAGAAAAAGTCGTATATTTCGTCGTTGCGTTTTGACAAACTGGAAAAGTTCATGTTGCGTTTTGACTTTTTCATGTTGCGTTTTGACTTCTTCATGTTGCGTTTTGAGTTTTTGGTTGCGTTTTGGTTCATTGCGTTTTGATTGCAGGTTGCGTTTTGAAGAAATTTCATTGCGTTTTGACAAAAGTCGTTGCGTTTTGACAAAAGTCGTTGCGTTTTGACAAAAGTCGTTGCGTTTTGCCAAATTTCATTGCGTTTTGACCAAATTTCATTGCGTTTTGACCAAATTTCATTGCGTTTTGACCAATGTAGGGGGGATGTTGGGTGGTCGGTGAGGTTGGGGAGGGGGGTGTGGGTGGGTGTAGTGAATGTGGGGAATGGAGGAGGGCAGTTTGAGAATAGTTTTTGGGGGGTGGGGTGGTGAAGGGACGGAGGTTGGGTTGGGAGGTTTGATGTGGGGTGTGGAGGTGGTTCGGGGTGTGAGGGGGCCTCAGGAGATTTGGGGCAGGTGGGGGAGGTGGGGGGGGTGGGGTGGTGGTGGGGGGGTGTTTGAGGGGTTGGGCGGTGGTGTGGTGTGGTGCAGTGGTGGGGGGCGGGGGGGGTGTGGGTTTGGGGGGGGGGTGCGTAGGTGGGGGGGGGTCGTGGGGGGCTGGGGGAAGGGGGGTGGAGGGTGGGGGGGGGTGGGGGGGGTGGGGGGGGATGAAGTGTCGGGGTGGAGGGAGGATGAAGGTCGTGGGGTAGGGGCGTGTGGGGGGGGGTGGGGGTGGTAGGGGGGGGGGGGTGGGGTCTTGTGTTGTTTGTTTGGTGTTAATTGGTCTAGTTGAATATTTTTGTTAGGAGTTTTATTGTTGTTGTCTTTGGTTTTTATTGAGTGGTAGGTTTTCATTGTGGGTGTGGTTGGGGTGTGAGGTGGGGGGTGTTATGTTGGTTATGGTGTATGTAGGGTTGATGTCGTGTTGTGTTGGGGAAGTGGGGGAGGGTGTGGGTGAAGGGGGGTGTGGGGGAGGGGGGAGGGGAGGTGGTGAGGAGGACTGAGGGTGATGGGGTGCGGGGGTAGGTCGGGTTAGGGAGGTGGAGGGGTGGCGTGGTGTAGACGGGGTAAGGAGGGGATTGGGAGGGGGCGATGGTTGGTGTTGGGGGTGGGGAGAGGGGAGTGGAGAGGTGGGTGGCGGGCGGGGGGGGGTGTAGATCGGAGTGAATGGTGGTGGGGAAGGTGCGGTGGGGTTGGGTAGTTTGTGTGGCATTGAGGGGGGGGGGGTATTGGGTGGGGTAGGGTAAGGGGGGGGTGTGATTGGGGGGGGGTGGGGAGTAGGGGGGGGTGGGTAGCGGGTGGGGGGGTAGATGCCAGGTGGTAAGGGGGGGGGGTGGTGGTATTTGGGTGTGGGGTGTATTGTTTAGGTTTGGTATGTAGGTGTAGTAGTTTATAGGGGCGGTTGGGTTTTTTTGTAGTGGGCGTGTGGGGTGGGGGTTGGTGGATGCGGGGGGGCGGGGTATGGGGGGTTGGGGTGGGCGGGCGGAGGGGGGATGGCAGGGGGATGTGGGCTTGGGGTGCGTGCGGGACTGGGGGGGGGGTAGAAGGGGGGGGGCATAATTGGGGGTGTGTGGCGGTGGGGGGAGTGGGGTGAGTTGGGTGATGGGGGTGGAGATTGGGGGAGGGGAGTAGGGGGTAGTAGATTTGTGTTTGGTTTTTTGATGCGCGGGGTAGCGACGAGTGTGGTGGGGGGGGGTAGGGGGGGTTGGTGGAGGGGGGGGGGGGCGTTGTGGTGGGAGGGTGGGGGGGGGAGGGGTCGGGGGGTGTGGGTGGGGGGTGGGGATGGGGGGGCGGGAGGGGGTTGTCTAATTGTTGTTGGTTATGGGTGTGGTTTGCTGGCGGAGATTATAGGTGGTGGGTTTTGTTGTGTTGGTGTGGGGAGGGGTGGTGTTCTGTTGTAGTTAGGTGAGGGAGTTAGGTGTAGGATTTATTACTTGATATTTGGTAGGGGACGGGAGGGGGGGGTTGCTGGGAGGGTGTCGGTGCGGGTGGGGGGGGGGGGGAGAGAGGTGGGGGTGGTGTGGTGAGCGGGGTGGGCGTGACGCGTGTGGGTGAGGGGGGGGGATGGGGTATGTGTTATGGGGTTGGGGTGGGGTTGGGGTGGGGTGAGGGTGGGGGGGAGGCGGTGATTTCGGATAGGGGTACGTTTATGTTTAGTGGGTTGGTGGGGGGCGTGTGGAGGTGGGGTGGTGAGGGGGGGGGTGTGGGGTGGCTGGGGAGATCGGGGTTGTGGGGTGGGGCGGGGGGGGGGTGGGGTGGTGGGGCTGGGGTGGATGGGGAGGTTAAGGGGGTTAGTGCGGGGGGGGTATGATGGGAGGGGTGGGAGTGTGGGTGGCGGTGGGGGGGGGTGTTGGTGGGGGACGCGGTGGGTGAGGGGAGGAGATGGGGTGAAGTGGGGAGGGTGAGTGGGTGGGGGGATGGACTGGGGGGGAGGTGGGCAGGGGTGGGGGGGGGAGTGGGCGGGGGGGCGGTGGTGGGTGTGGGAGGGTCTCATGGGGTGGGATGATGAGGGTGGGATGGTTAAGTAGTAGTTTTGCGCTTTTCGGACACCGTTGTTTTGTTTATTATGTTTGGTTTTATTGCTTAAATGTTAAGTTTTTGTATTTAGTAGTTGTTAGTTTATGGTGGTTAGTTTGTGGTTGATGATATATTTTGGTTATCCTCTAAGGTGTTTCATTCGCGTGCTCCAGCCTATAAGCCTGAATAGCATGATATGCTTCATCGCATTGCGATCATCCGGTCCTGACGCTGCCCACCTCGTGGCGATATTGCGCCTGTGTCTTCTAACACTGTAACCCGTGCCTCTAATGCCCTGCTGTAAGCCTCAGATCTAGCCAAGTCCTGACGGGTCTGAATACTCTCTTGCTCATAAGCTCAATACCTCAATCTCAGCTCTCACAGCTGCACGATCCTTCTGGGCATCATGATGTCGTGAGTAAAACTCCAAACTCTCTCTACTGCGAACATCTACCTGGTAACTGACCCTCAAGTTGACCACCTCTAAGGCGGCCATCATCCTCCTTAGTATCTCGGACCCTAGTCTCCACAGTGTCTACAGAACTGCAATCGACCCTACGGGCCATAGTGGGTCCTGGCTGTCTCGCTGTTGAGCCAGCAACAGAAATTTCTCCGCTGACCTCATACCCCCAGTTTTTTTTTTTTCTAGGAGCCGGTAAGTGGTAAGCCTTCTTCGAGGCGGCAGGTTAGCCTCTGGGAATATCAGCTTTTGCGGTTAGTGGGATGGTGCAGATAGTGGTTTAGGTAAACACAATGGTTGGGGCGTCCCTGATGGGAAGTGGAAGATGATAGGTCGATGGTTGATGCATCTTCATCTGAGCCCATGGTTGCTCTGTACGTAGGTGTAGGATAAGGTGAAGGGTAAAAAGGAATGGTGGTGGTGGAGGTCTGCAGAAGAAGAAGACCTCAGTAATGTATTTGCTCTATAGGTGCCTCATTCTCAGCTGGCACTAAGTCCTCAGGGTGCTCAGGCTCAGGAATGTACACTGGTACATGATCCTCCAGCTCCATGGGATCAGGTACATACTCTGGAGAACGTGGTGCCTGCTCCAGTAACTGTCTGGCAGCCTCCTCGTAAGGATCCTCAGATGGGATACTCCATGATCGTGCCTCAGAGTGAACAGAAGTATAGGTAACTGCGGAATTAGCTGACATGACTACTGTGACCAGCAGAAATAACTTATATGAGTATATTATATAAGGCTCTTATTGTAATATACGTAATATAATTTAACCACGTATTAATGGAATTGTGAATGCAATTTAGTATAAACTAACTATGCAACATAACTGTGTGTGTCCACGTTAAAAACCCCTTTGTTTGAATGGCAATGTTTGAAAACGGTTATAGTCCAGCAAAAACATTTGACCTGGTTCTCTATAACCTGGGCTCTTGATACCAATCTGTAACACCCCCAAATTGGGTCGCAGCGGAATAAGGGTCCGGGGCGTGTTACTTCATAGATCAATAACACAAGATATATATAGATAGAATGACTGAAAAGCTCGTTTAAAATGATAATTGGTATTAACAAAGTATTGGTTTACATAGAGCCGAATTTCACTTGTCCACTTGTTCAAAATAAAAGATTTCTAGCCCACATCATATTAGTTTATACCAAAATGTAATGCAAACAAAATCTTTAATGCTTGATAATCCAAATCAAAACCACCAATTGTATTTCCCTAGCACCTCGTGGCCTATTGACCACCTGGATACATTGCTTTAAACGTCAACGCAAAAATGTTGGGAATTCATAGGTTTAGTAAATTAATATTTGCAGGACCTCAAGACTGTCCCCGTGATAAATGCAACGAATGCAGACATCACAAAATCCAAATTACGTTTTCTATAAGCTCATGACATGAAGCTCGGACAATTATATTCGCGCAAATTAATAATATTTGCTATTCTGCACCGTTCAGATGTTCAACACTAAAATCCCGAATCCGACACATGCCATTAACGTTCTTCCGGTGATAAGCTAATCACCCGAACGGGGATGTCAATCCCATAACAGTATGCTATAATAACCCATTCGCGCTCACATAATGTAATTCACAACACCATATATGCAATTGACAGTTCATGGATAAGGGTCATACTTGGTTATCGCCTTCCTAGGCAAACCCGTAAGCAATATAAAAAATATACACTTGCGTCTACATTTATAAAACAAAGCATGGTTACACCCCTCAAGTTTAAATTCATTGAAATCGTAAAAATGTGGGGCTATGAACTCACCTTGAGTTCTGATAATCCAAATATCACAGATAATGCGTCACGTAAAAGTTCGAATGCAACCTAATACAATATAGGTCTTATAAGTGCTACGCATGGTAATTAACATCTACCATATACAATTCTACATAGCTAGATCACTATCTAATTGTTTTCGTAAAATAATGTTTAATAAGTTAAAACGTTTATAATTACCGTTTTAGCAAAACTGACGTAACTTTCGCGTTTCAAGTCCGTTTGAGTCGTTTCTTGCGCTCACGTTTTCGTATTAAGACGAGTTATCAATATTTGACATTTTCAAATTTTGGACCTACTGGTGAACAGTAACTTTTACTGTTCACACCAGATCATAAGTTTACTTATATTGTTTTTGTCGTCGTAAAACCCGTAAACGTTGTATTTTATTCGTTATAGCTCCGTTTTTAGCGATTCTTTCGAGAACGTTCTCGTAATTGAAAGTTCTATCAATTTATGAGGTTTACAAAAATAAAATTTTCTGTCATGAATCGTAACTTTTATAAAACTTGTTTTATAAAAGTATTAATTGTCGTAAACTCGCAAAATTCATAACTCATTCGTTATTAATTGAAAATTTTCGTTTCTTATCATTTTGGAATTCTAAGAATATGTGTAATCTGTTAAAAATACTAAACTTGCTGTTTTATATAATTTTTATAAATTGTTTTATAAAAATTCTTTTTTAAATTCGTTTATTTATCGTATAACTTGTTTTTACCGTAAACTTTTCGTTATTTATCCGTTTTTCAAGTTTCTTACATGTCCGGATTCATCTTGAGATGTAGTATTTTATAAAAATATAAAATAAATATATTTTATATGAATTTTTGGCAGAAAGTTGTGATGACTTTCTTAAGTCCATATTTAAGTTTTGTTTTCATACTTTCAACTTTGTAACTTTACCACAAGTCTTATATATACCATATATGTTATATGTGTTACATATAATAAGTCCATTAGTCCACATATTATCCATTTGTCCAAATTTACAAGTCCACAATGATACTTACAAACCATAACTTTATTATGTAAACTTTATTTACTAGTTTTATACATGAACCTTTTATACATTAATTAAAGGTGTACAAGGGTTATACATCCAATTTGACCTTATTTTAGTGTTCATATAACATAACCAAAAGTCCATAAACAAGGTTAACATGTCATTTATCATACTTTTACTTGAAACATATTATGTGAACTTTTAAAACCCTAATTTGTATATAACCATTTTTACACTAAATCAACATGGTATATTACTTATATGTCCATTCTAACATGATATCACTAATATAATAACATGTGTAAAAGTGTACAATTCCATAACCACAAGTAAAAACTCTTTTTACATAATTAAAAAGCCCTAAATGGTGATTTCTATCTTAACATCTATACCACTTATAACCATGAAAATGACAAAGTTAAAGGCTTTAGATAACTAGTGGAGTTGGCATATATGTGATGAGAAAAAAAGTGCTAACCTATGTGTTTAGACTCAAAACCAAAGCTTGCAACAATAGAAACCCTAGATTTCCAACTAAAACCCTAGCTTCCCTTATCTTGATAACTACTTACAAATGGTTAGCCAATGCTTGGAAATATCTTATAATATCTTAAGAATGATGTATGTAGGTGTGTATAGGTGGTAGAAAATTTGGTATGGATTTATCAAAAAAGGATGTTTGAGCCGTGGGCTTTAGGGAGGACAAAGGAAGAGTTTTTGTTTGATTTTTGGCCTAAAAGTCATGCATGTATGTTGATATCTATCACTTTAATACTTTTGCATTATATGAGTTAGGAGCGGTCAAAATAAATGCAATAGTTGGTCAAGAAAAATTGTGGAGGGTCTATAAGAAGACTTATGATACTAGTTCTTTAGGTTCAAGAAACATGGTAAAGCCTAGGTTTAATGCAAGTGAAGTAAAAAAGACCAACTTATATGAAAAATGTGTGCTCTTTTTCTCAAATTGGTGTTGTTGCCATGGATATGAGGGGGGGACAAGGGCTTCTAGAAGCCTTTTGATATATAACTTATTATTTAGTGAAAGTTATACTAGTTACAAGTTGTAGTTTGAAAATAAAAAGGTGGTTACTTGAGAGTATTCATGTAATGTTTTATTTTCTTATGAACAAAGTGAAAGTAATATTAACTTGGGTAAAAATTAATAAAACTTTGAGTATTAGGTACAATCGTAGGTATTTGTTGAAGCGTAGATAAATTAATGTGGTTCCGGGTATGCCTAAACATGATTTATCGTGAAACGTAGTAAATTTACGTAACCAATAAAAATAGAATGAACAAAGACCATAAATATTCTCAAAATAATTATTTAATACTTGCTTGATGTAAATGTTTAATGGTTTGATGCCCGTTTACATTGAACAATAATTTTTGGCTTACGCGATTTTACTGAATACATGAAATTACAAGCAAACGCGTACGACACTAAAAATAAATAGTAGATTTATCGACGTCGTCAATGACTTGAAAACACGGGGTGTTATAAAAAGCATTCTCCTACCCCTTTAATTAGCAAAAAGCAAGTTACTTTTGAAGAACAATGTGACATGTCAAATAGTAACACACACATACATGTATGGTAACTGAACACTCAGCAGACTAATGTCCCTATGCCTCCTTCTACAGGAGTAAACTGTTGTACCAATGCTAGCGGATCACAGCCTAGGAGCAATACCAAGAAAAATAGGATCTCGCCAGCTAAAGGTGTCAACAAGAAGAAAGTAGAAGAACACCCTTGGACAAATAAGTCTAACTTAAGAACCACAAATCGTGTTAATTCTAGTAGTAGATCTAAGCGTACTGTAACTAATTTGAATTCTGATTATGTTTGCCAAACATGTAACAAGTGTTTAATTTCTGCAAATCATGATATGTGTGTGGTTGATTATTTTAAATCGGTTAAGGCACCCCCATCTATTCATAATAGTCAAAATGTTGTACGTAAAGTTAAGCAAGTTTAGAAACCTAAGTAAGTTAGGCAAGTATGGAAACCCACAGGCAAAGTTCTTACCTGTGTTGGTCATCAATGGAGACCCATGAGTAGAATATTTACCTTAGGAGAATAGTTCCCTTTAACTAGGCTCACTGCACCCAAAGTGGTATATGCTAAGCAAAATGAGTAACATGCCATTACTTGTGCTAACAAACAGGAACCCAACCAAAATTGGGGATCTAACTTTCCAAACTCTCCATCTTCGTCTGTTTTCAAATGCAGGTCATACAGATCGTCCTTTGGTATTTGGACTCAGGCTGTTCAAAACATATGACTGGAGATCGCTCACGGCTCAAAAATTTTGTAAAAAAGTTCATCGGGACAGTTAGATTGGGGAATGACCACTTTAGTTCTATCATGGGTTATGGAGATTACGTGATTGGTGATAGTGTGATCTCTAGGGTATACTATGTGGAAGGACTAGGACATAATCTATTTTCAGTCAAACAATTTTATGATTCTGACCTAGAAGTTGCATTCAGCGAAACATACTTGTTATTGTTCGAGACAGGATGGTGTTGAGAAATTAAATGTTCTCATGGGCTTCAAATTTATACATATCTCGGTCGGAAGGACATGATGAAGTCCTCGCCTAATCCTGTTTGCTGTCCAAAGCCTGCCAAGAAACAAATCATGGGTTATGGCATCGTCGTTTACAATAACTTCTGAACATGGGCACATCAATGATCTTGCCAAGAAGGATCTCGTAAGTGGTGAAGGAATACTAGTAAATTTAATGATCAAACTAAGAACAATAGTGAGATGTGGGTTTGTGGATGTTAGAGATGAACTTGTATGGAAAATGGTATGGACTGTATAAATGAAGTAAAGTAAATGGAAAAATGGAAACTAACCCAACCCTCTCCAAGACTAGGAGAGGGTCTATATATACCCTATTGAGGCCGGCCATGGGCTAGATTGGACTCCCATGGGCCTTGGGCCGGACTAGATTACTAATCTAATCATTATACTAACTACGAGCTAAGACTTGTTACAACTTGGAAGTGACCGACACTTTTTGTGTTTCCAACAATCTCCCCCTAAGGGAGGTCACTCCAATTTACAAACTTTTTAAACCTAGATGCTATTCTTTATCTTTGTCTTTAGGCTCGTACTCTTGACTTTCTCTTGTGAATATGTTGTAGTGATTATTGACTTCTGGATTAAGCTTGTTCCTTGAACTTGTATTTGACATTGTGATCTTGAGCATCTTGAGATCATCAACCAAGCATAATCTCTTTGCCATCTTGAAACTTTGCCATCTTGTGGACTTGCAACTTCTGGACCGACATGCATAATACCTTTCTTGGAAAAGCTTAATGTTGCATCTTTCTTGAAATTCTTTAACTTTAACACTTCGTCACTTCGAGAAAGATGTGCAGTATCAGAGTAGCGGAAGTCTTGAAACATGTACTTGAGCTTTTCACATGATGACTTTGATGTTTGTCTGCGTTCGGGCTATGAGATGTGGTTATGATCTTGTGAGCCAGCTAGAAAGGAACCTCCCAACTCCATTTTACCTAGCCTGCACATAAAAACAGTTAGCAATAAAGCAGGGGGACGAATATGGCTTTGTCATTCGCCCAGGTTTGGTTGGAGAAACCTTCGATCCGTGAGGATCGACATAGTGATCAGATTGATTCAAATTAAGAAGAATCCTTTCTTGACAGGAATTTCTAGCAGTGTGTATTGAATCTTTCTAACCATAAGTATTAGATTTCATCGTACTCATGCATGTTCTCCATTATCGGAACGTCTAAAGCAGACAGCTACGATAAGAGGTGAATAGTGAGTTACTATCTCAACGATCGTGATATAGAAAATTGATTTGAATCAATCGGTGTATCACTTATAAAAAAAAAAAATAAACATTGTTTTTGTGAACACACCGAGAGTGTTTATCATTTCAAGAAGTCACTAACAAACCATTGATCAATTTCTGGGAATTTAAAGTTTGATTCTTATAGATATCGAAACCTATTTCTTTCCAGTTGTACAAGTTTGATCATAAGATTCGCAAGTTACCTACCATCGAGCTTGTTTGATGCTGACTCAAGCAAGGATTTCATCTTCATTGTGAATGAATTCACTCGGATGTTCTGCCATAATCACAAAGGATTAATGCGAAAGGACTCTTAAAAATATCTTGTAATTCACCATTGTAGTGAACCTAGCAAGTAGGAATTTGACAGTGTTCCTAATGAGATTCTATGGATGCTCTCTTTTGCTCTAGACTCAATAGTGCACTTGGATTTTAGTGATCGGAGGCTGGAGCAGGTGCCACTTTTCAATATCAACTAACTCGGGAAGTGAGAGAGTCAATAGAAAGTGAGTGTATTCCGTAAGTTTGAAACAAAGTCTTTCTGAATTTTGGGACTAGGCTGGGAGGGGTTGGTTGTCGCTTAGCGTCACTGGGTCCATACTGTCTTCAATGTCAGACAACACTGAGTGTTTCTGACGCATTGTATGACCCGGTTTCTGCCCTAAGTGTATAGAGGCGCTTCTTTATTTTCACCCTTTATACCTTACATTTCTTTTTCCATTCTTCACCCCTTCAATGCATACCGAGGGACTTCTAACCTAACACCTTGTTGGGTTTGTTCTAGTGGATAGCTCATCTCAGTCGGCATTATTCCCTATTCTCACTGTTTCTCCTTTTTATCATTACCTAAGGACATCTATAGTAACTAGTGGATATCCCTGGGTAGATCCCTCCGGTTCTGGCTGGATCATGGGATCTGAAAAAAACCTAAGCCTAACCGCCTTATAACTTCATAAATTTAAGAACATGGTCAGTCTTTTGGGTATTTTAATCACGATCTTCCAAACAACATGAAAACTTCAATCAAATGTTTGATATAAAATATCAAACGTTTACACTTTGCGAAGTTTTTTTCTTATCATAAAAAGCTCCCCCTTAACATGTGCATCGTAGTCGTAGTACATGCTAGGTGTGGAGTGCATTGAGTCCATTTTATTTGATCACTTCTGTCAATATACATTAAGTCCAGGTTAATCACATTTTCTCCCCTTATCCAAAATGTTAATCCCTTGATATTTTGGATATCAATTGATTAACCGTTCGGGGACAAAATGAGATATGATAGCAGATTGGAACATGTTATTGCTCCCCCTCAACTTTTGAGGGTTTATAAGATGATGCCGAGTACAATTATTTGAAAATTTTGAATTTACTAAGAAATTCTTGAAAAATTTGTACTCGAGCACATCTTATTATTCACCAAAAAGTCTACACTAATAATGAACATATTCACAAGATAAGTGTATTTACGAGGATTGACCTTTTTTAAGATGAGAACAACAAATATGATAAATTCATATGGTCCTTTGTAGTAGCCGTTATGTCACCCACGTAGGGTTTTCCAATGACAAATACTCTCCAAACTCCTCATTATTCGCTCGTGTCTTTTTAGCCTCTTGTCAATCACCTGGATCATAGATCTCGTGTTTTGCTTTTGACCCGTTGGCTCTAAAAAGTTCTGTGGCAAATACTCCATTCTAATTCCATTTGAGGCGATATCATGCATAGAGCAGCCAACATCATTAGAGTACCATCGCGTGAAGCTTTGTATTTGTTAATAGCGCATCAATCTGTTCTTCTAGTCTTTGTTCTCGTAGATGAATCCTCTTGGATCGGGTGTTGGTGTATAAGTCGTTGTCTTCTAAGAATTGGATCTGTTCGTGGTCAGGCTTTGTGAGGTTAAGTTTCTTTGATAGCTTTACACCTAGTGAAGATCTTCCACAGCCCTGCGATGGACAACGCTTCTTGTAAACATTCTTAAGGAAGTGATTTAAATGCTATACGTTCTTTCATACGTTGAAGATTTGTCATTTTCCGCTTGCACGAGATGATTGTAGCATATCTTCAATGGTTTGGATCTTAGTCTGTGGAAGTCGCCTTCTTGTGAAATTGTAAAAGAACGTCCACTCATCCCTTTTTTTTCGTTATAGAAATCCAGTCAAGATGCTTATAGTCTTGCCATTCGACTATTTCCACCTTAGTGACAGCAATAATCTGTCTTTTTGAATAGACGTTACGAGCTAATTCCCTTGAGGTTGCAAATGCATAGAACTATCTTCGCTTTTTGCCCCAATGTAAGATTCCCTAGAGGGCGAATTTGTCGTACTTGACTATCATTTGATTCCACATTGAGTTAGCACTCCGTTTCATATCCATTTGTGATGTTGTAATTGCTGCCGTAGTTTTCGTAACTGAATGTAGAGTACGTTCGGCTTGACACTCCACACGTAGGTATCAAGGGTTGTAAATGTGAAGTGATGAAAAGATCTACACGGGACAACCTTGAGAATTTGGAACTAATCGGTAGTGGCGGTGCAGATTTCATGGGATATTGGCGACCTTCAGGGTTGATCCAGTCCAATTTTTCGGTTGTGGCTTTGTAGACTTTCCTCACAAAATATTCAAGGTTTAGTCAGTAACTCTTGCCAAGTGCCTTTCATGCTTAATGTTGGATCCCGGTTTTCTTGATCTCGCGCGAATTCTGATCCTTTGTTGTGTATTTATAATTATATTTACTTATTGATACATAAAAAGAAGGGTTGGTTCGAACGTAGTCAATTAAGAGCATAAGGTGTGATAATGGTGGGGAATTCACATCTAACGACATGCTAGATTTTTACAACGAAAAGGGGATCCTATTAGAAACCAATTGCCCACACCCCCCCAACAAAATAGAGTTGTCAAGAGGAAGCACAGGACCTGCTCGAAACTGCTCGAGCTTTATTGTTTGATGCAAATCTTCCTAAACAATTTTGGGGATAATGCATCTTAACCGCAACATATGTAATTAACCACGTCCTGTCTAAAGTTATTAAAAACAAAACGCCTTTTGAGTTGCTTATGAATCAAAAACCAGATTACAAGTTTCTAAGAGTCTTTGGGTGTCTTACATATTTTATAAACACCAACATAAAGGGAGATAAGTTTGAAGAAAGGGAGAAACCATGGGTCTTTCTTGGATACCTAACGGGAACTAAGGGTTACAAAATCCTGGATCTTGAGACCAGAAAAATAATAGTTAGTAGAAATGTAAATTTCTATGAACAAAAATTCCCTTTCAAAAATATATTGAAGAAATCAATAAATATTGTATTGAGGAACCGATGATATGTCACGATTGTCACTGTCATGATTAACCAATCTTGGCACAAAACAAAGAACAAAACCCAATGGAGCATGATCCGCAAATGGGCCATGACCAAACCAATAAGCCAAGCGGACCATATGAAACACACAATGGGGATGAAACAGGCCAAATAAATGATGAAGGGCATCCCAATAATGATGAGTTTGAAACAAATGAAGGAGCAGAAGCTCAAGTCGAGACAAGACCCACTCGAACAAGAACTCAGCAATCAAGATTTTGTTGTACAAGTTCCCTCTTCAATCAAACACCCGACATCAACATCCAATCAGGTTACCTCCATGGTACGCTACCCAATCTCGAAGTTTGTTTTTTATGATAATTTTCCACTAATCACAAAGCCTTCTTAGCAGCCATCACTAATAATGATGAACCTAAGTGTTTCAAACAAGCTTCACAAGATACTCGATGGCGTGAAGCCATGCTAAAGGAGGTCAAGGCTTTAGAGAAAAATGGTACTTGGACTTTGGAATACTTACCGAAAGGAAAATGAGCTATAGATTCGCAATGGGTCTACAAGATCAAATTCAAGCCAAATGGCGAAGTTGAAAAGTACAAGGCTCGTCTAGTTGCAAAAGGATTCAATCAAATGGAAGGGGTAGATTATCATGACACTTTTGCACCGGTTGCTAAGCTGGTAACCGTTCTCACTTTATTAGCAATCACAGTTAAAAGCGACTGGATTGTTCATCAACTTGACGTGAACAACGCCTTCCTGCATGGAGACCTAGATGAGGAAGTTTACATGAAAATCCCTCAAGGCATTTCTAAATGAAACTCGTATTGTCGGCTGAGAAAGTCTTTATACGGGTTAAAGCAAGCTTCACGCAATTTGTATCACAAATTCACTGCTTTTCTCCGAAGTCTAAATTTTAGACAATCTAAGGCGGACCACTCGCTATTCATTTATGAGGCGGGTAGCATAATGGTGTTCGTTCTGATCTACGTGGATGACGTCATCATTATCGAAAACAATCTCACCAAAATTCCGCAAACAAAGAAGGAACTTGATGAAGAATTCAGCATTAAAAACCTTGGTTCGTTGAAATACTTTCTTGGGATTCAAGTAGCAAAAACATCTGACGGGTTGGTCTTAAGTCAACGGAAATACACCTTGGATATATTGAAAGACATTGGTATGTTAGGATGTCGCCCGAGTGCTTTTCCTTTTGAGCAAGGAACAAAGCTAGACAAGGTAGAGGAGGAGGCTTGAGGAGCTTGCTCATCATCTTGATCATCGTCACTTGATTTCCAAGAGATATCATCCTCTGAGTCATAATCAGGTGCATCGGGAACCCCTGGTGTAACACCAGTTCCTTCATCTGCACCAGAACCACTGGCATGAGAGCTGTGAGTTTCTTGACGGCTTCTTTTTGTGATTATTTTGAGTTGCTCAGCCTCTGTCAAATCCGCCTCAGAGATAGTCTCCAACTCTGTAGTCTTCTGCTTTCCTTTTCCAGACTTCTTTTCTTTGGGGGCAGTGGGAGGCTTCTGTTTAGTGATTGTATCTGTATTAGCTTTCTTCTTGCTTCCTTTTGTCTTTGGAGGAATTGTTCCTGAAGCAATAGCATAATACTCTTTGTATGATTCAGAGTTGCGGATGTCCTCGTTGGTTAATGCCACTGGCAAGATAGCCCCGTACAACTGAGTGTCTTCATTCCTTGAGATGACATTGATTGTAGTGAACATTGGGTCATCTCTGGCATAGTGCCAATTGACCTTGTTTCTTCGAGGAATTGAAGGATCTTTATCCATGACAAAGTTGACGACTAACTTGGTGAAACGAGGATAGTACATCGCATTGCCCTTCTTCGTATTTTTGTTCTCAATCTGGAAAATGAAGTCCTCCCACAGAAGATATGCATAATCAACATTCTTCTTATTGTACATACCCCACAAGATTTGAGCTTGAGAAAGACGAAGACTGTCATAGGATGGTTTACCACTGAGACATTTGTTGATGATAGCAGCAAATGATCTCCAGGGTTGATGCAGTTTATTGACATTAACGTCAGTGATCTTCCTTATATCTCCAGAGTGACCAAGACTAGCTAGAAAGGCGAGAATCTCCTTCTCAAGAGGTGGTTCTTCAAACTTCTTATTACCGACTTTAGGGCAAATTTGAAGAATGTCTCTGAATTGATCAAGACCGAGAATGTGCTTTTTGTTATTCATTTTGAATCTGACAGATCGGTTATGAACATAAGCAGAGGCCCAGAATTCTTGCATATAGATCTCTGGAGCATCAGCAGTGACTTGGAATGCCTTGTAGAAAGGAGTGAGTTTTAACACATCGTAGACCACTTGAAGAGTTGCTTCCTTTGATGTGACATCCGAACTTAAGCGAAGATTACATTTACCAATCTTAAGTCGGTCAGCAGGAGCCACCAATGCATCATCCAAAGCAATCTGATCCGCTATTGAGATTTCCATGAGTCTGTTTAAGAAAGAGTGAGTGCAGTTTATAAGAAGACACAATCATTCATTCATGAGAACCTTTATGACTTTTAGCACTTTTGAAGATCAATCAACTTAGATAGACAAATAGCGTATGAGACACAGGCACCTATCCTAACTACTAAGTTGAATGTAGTTAACCTTGGGTTTGTCAAGCTTTTTATGTCTATTTTAAACTAAGAGATTTGTTTAATTTAATCTTAGTAAGAAAAAATCTGATCTTAAGTGTGTTATGTCGGAAAAAATTGGTTAAGTGTTGATAACTTCACTCGTTCGGTCCTCAAAGAAAACACCTTGATCGGTTTCCACTAAATTACGCTCGTTCGGTCCATTTAAACAAGCACTCGTTCGGTCCATATAATCCTACAGTCGTTCGGTCCTCACTATGAGTTGCTCGTTCGGTCCTCACTATGAGTTGCTCGTTCGGTCCTCACTAACTGATTCTCGTTCGGTTCTCACTATCTTTCTATCGTTCGGTCCTCACTATCAGTCGTTTGTTCGGTCCTCACTATGAGTTGCTCGTTCGGTCCTCACTAACTGTCGCTTGTTCGGTCCTCACTATGAGTTGCTCGTTCGGTCCTCACTATGAGTTGCTCGTTCGGTCCTCACTAACTGATTCTCGTTCGGTTCTCACTATCTTTCTCTCGTTCGGTCCTCACTACCAGTCGTTTGTTCGGTCCTCACTAGGACTCATTCGTCCGGTCCTTACGATGAATTATTCGTTCGGTCCTCACTATCAGATGCTCGTTCGGTCCTTACTTTCATACGCTCGTTCGGTCCTTACTAGGACACACTCGTTCGATTCACAACAAGTTGCTAGTTCGGTCCATATGGTTTTATACTCGTTCGATTCATACATATTTTGATAGTTTGGTTTCTTAAGGTTGTACTAGATCGATCCTAACAGTTAATGCTTTAATCAAGTTTTACCACTACTCTAAACCTATCCCGGAAACCATGTTATAACAATCACACAAAAATATATCACTT